>LR778284.1:24437525-24510789 GCA_902810595.1 Coregonus sp. 'balchen'
TTTGACGCCTGTGTGCGCCTTTATTTCGCCTCCGGGCTTGTTGAGCTTGTGTATTAAGTGAATATTTCACTAAAGTCTTTTGGGCTTAGTTTCTGCGTCCTGCGCTTGATTCCTGCACCACACCCACCTACAGCACCCGTGACATGTACAGGCTACCTTCTTTTCACTCTGTCAATTAGGTTAGTATTGTGGAGTAACTACAATGTTGTTGATTGATCCTCATTTTTTCCCTATCACAGCTATTAAACTTTGTAACTGTTTTAAAGTCACAATTGGCCTCATGGTGAAATCCCTCAGCAGTTTCCTTCCTCTCCGGCAACTGAGTTAGGAATAACGCCTGTATCTTTGTAGTGACTGGGTGTATTGATACACCATCCAAAGTGTAATTAATAACTTCACCATGATCAAAGGGCTATTTGGGGCCTCCTGTAGCTCAGTTGGTAGAGCATGGTGCTTGCAACACCAGGGTTGTAGGTTCGATTCCCACGGGAGGGCAGTATGAAAATTGTATGCACTCACTAACTGTAAGTCGCTCTGGATAAGAGTGTCTGCTAAATGACAAAAATGTAAATATTCATTGTCTGCTTGTTTTTTTTTTTACCCATCTACCAATAGGTGCCCTTCTTTGCGTGTCATTGGAAAACCTCCCTGGTCTTTGTGTTGAATCTATTTTTTTAAATAATTTTTTTATTTTTTATTTTATTTTTTCCTGCAAATACAGTGAGGGAAAAAAGTATTTGATCCCCTGCTGATTTTGTACGTTTGCCCACTGACAAAGACATGATCAGTCTATAATTTTAATGGTAGATTTATTTGAACAGTGAGAGACAGAATAACAACAACAAAATCCAGAAAAACAAATGTCAAACATTTTATGAATTGATTTGCCGTTTAATGAGGGAAATAAGTATTTGACCCCTCTGCAAAACATGACTTAGTACTTGGTGGCAAAACCCTTGTTGGCAATCACAGAGGTCAGACGTTTCTTGTAGTTGGCCACCAGGTTTGCACACATCTCAGGAGGGATTTTGTCCCAGTCCTCTTTGCAGATCTTCTCCAAGTCATGAAGGTTTCGAGCCTGACGTTTGGCAACTCGAACCTTCAGCTCCCTCCACAGATTTTCTATGGGATTAAGGTCTGGAGACTTGCTAGGCCACTCCAGGACCTTAATGTGCTTTTTCTTGAGCCACTCCTTTGTTGCCTTGGCCGTGTATTTTGGGTCATTGTCATGCTGGAATACCCATCCACGACCCATTTTCAATGCCCTGGCTGAGGGAAGGAGGTTCTCACCCAAGTTTGACGGTACATGGCCCCGTCCATCGTCCCTTTGATGCTATGAAGTTGTCCTGTCCCCTTAGCAGAAAAACACCCCCAAAACATAATGTTTCCACCTCCATGTTTGACGGTGGAGATGGTGTTCTTGGGGTCATAGGCAGCATTCCTCCTCCTCCAAACACGCCGAGTTGAGTTGATGCCAAAGAGCTCCATTTTGGTTTCATCTGACCACAACACTTTCACCCAGTTCTCCTCTGAATCATTCAGATGTTCATTGGCAAACTTCAGACGGGCATGTAAATGTGCTTTCTTGAACAGGGGGACCTTGCGGGCGCTGCAGGATTTCAGTCCTTCACGGCGTAGTGTGTTACCAATTGTTTTCTTGGTGACTATGGTCCCAGCTGCCTTGAGATCATTGACAAGATCCTCCCGTGTAGTTCTGGGCTGATTCCTCATCGTTCTCATGATCACTGCAACTCCACAAGGTGAGATCTTGCATGGAGCCTCAGGCAGAGGGAGATTGACCGTTATTTTGTGTTTCTTCCATTTGCGAATAATCACACCAACTGTTGTGACCTTCTCACCAAACTGCTTGGCGATGGTCTTGTAGCCCATTCCAGCCTTGTGTAGGTCTACAATCTTGTCTCTGACATCCTTGGAGAGCTCTTTGGTCTTGGCCATGGTGGAGAGTTTGGAATCTGATTGATTGATTGCTTCTGTGGACAGGTGTCTTTTACAGTGGGGAAAAAAAGTATTTAGTCAGCCACCAATTGTGCAAGTTCTCCCACTTAAAAAGATGAGAGAGGCCTGTAATTTTCATCATAGGTACATGTCAACTATGACAGACAAAATGAGAAATAAAATCCTGAAAATCACATTGTAGGATTTTTAATGAATTTATTTGCAAATTATGGTGGAAAATAAGTATTTGGTCAATAACAAAAGTTTCTCAATACTTTGTTATATACCCTTTGTTGGCAATGACACAGGTCAAATGTTTTCTGTAAGTCTTCACAAGGTTTTCACACACTGTTGCTGGTATTTTGGCCCATTCCTCCATGCAGATCTCCTCTAGAGCAGTGATGTTTTGGGGCTGTCGCTGGGCAACACGGACTTTCAACTCCCTCCAAAGATTTTCTATGGGGTTGGCTAGGTGTCACGAGGGTCTATGTCGTCCAAGTATGACCAAGGCGCAGCGTGTCCAAGAAACATGACTTTATTAATTCAAAGTCTGGAACAAAACAACAAAACAAGACCGATACGTGAAGTCCTCTGCAACACTGACAGAACTTAGAACAAAAACCCACAATTCCCACAGGAAAACATTCAGAATAAATATGGCTCCCAATCAGAGATAACGAGCCGACAGCTGACACTCGTTACCTCCGATTGGGAGTCATCGACCAAACCTAGAAATACAACCAACAGAAAGGCAAACCTAGAAATACAAAACCCAACAAAACAAAATACACCCTGGCTCAAATACAAAAGTCCCAGAGCCAGAGTGTCACAGTACCCCCCCCTAAAGGTGCGCACTCCGGGCGCACCAGCATACAGTCTAGGGGAGGGTCTGGGTGGGCGTCTGTCCACGGTGGCGGTTCTGGCCCTGGTCGTGGTCCCCACCCCACCTTAGTCACTATCCGCTTCCGTAGCCTCCTCCACATGACCATCCCCCAACTAAACCCCACTGGATTAAGGGGCGGCACCGGACTAAAGGGCAGCACCGGACTAAGGGGCAGCACCGGACTAAGGGGCAGCACCGGACTAAGGGGCAGCACCAGGATAAGGGGCAGCACCGGGCTAAGGGACAGCACCGGACTCAATGGCGGATCCTGGCTGGCTGGCTCTGGCGGGTCCTGGCTGGACGGCTCTGGCGGATCCTGGCTGGACGGCTCATGGCTGGCTGAAGGATCTGGCTGCTCATGGCTGGCCGACGGATCTGGCTGCTCATGGCTGGCCGACGGATCTGGCTGCTCATGGCTGGCTGAAGGATCTGGCTGCTCATGGCAGGCTGACGGATCTGGCTGCTCATGGCTGGCTGACGGATCTGGCTGCTCATGGCTGGCTGACGGATCTGGCTGCTCATGGCTGGCCGACGGATCTGGCTGCTCATGGCTGGCTGACGGATCTGGCTGCTCATGGCTGGCCGACGGATCTGGCTGCTCATGGCTGGCCGACGGATCTGGCTGCTCATGGCTGGCCGACGGATCTGGCTGCTCATGGCTGGCCGACGGATCTGGCTGCTCATGGCTGGCCGACGGATCTGGCTGCTCATGGCTGGCGGAAGGCTCTGGCTGATCCTGTCTGGCGGAAGGCTCTGGCTGATCCTGTCTGGCGGACGACTCTAGTGGCTCCGGTCTGGCGGACGGCTCTGAAGGCTCATGGCAGACGGGCGGCTTAAGCGCCTTTGGGCAGACGGGCAGTTCAGGCCCCGTTGGGCAGACGGCAGACTCTGGCCGTCTGAGGCGCACCGTAGGCCTGGTGCGTGGTGCCGGAACTGGAGGTACCGGGCTGAGGACACGCATCTCAGGGCTAGTGCGGGGAGAAGCAACAGGGTATGCTGGACCCTGGGAACGCACATAAAGCCTAGTGCGGGGAGAAGGAACAGGGCATGCTGGACCCTGGGGACGCACATAAGGCCTAGTGCGGAGAGCAGCAACAGGACGCACAGGACTCGGGGAACACACAGGAGGCTTGGTGCGTGGTGTAGGCACTGGTGGTACTGAGCTGGAGCGGGGAGGTGGCGCCGGAAATACCGGACCGTGCAGGCTTACTGGCCCCCTTGAGCACTGAGCCTGCCCAACCTTACCCGGGTTGATGCTCCCCGTCGCCCGACCAGTACGGGGAGGTGGAATAACCCGCACCGGCCTCTGTGGGCGAACCGGGAACACCATGCGTAAGGCTGGTGCCATGTACGCCGGCCCGAGAAGACGCACTGGTAGCTGGATGCGTTGGGCCGGCTTCATGACATCTGGCTCAACGCTCACTCTAACCCGGCCGATACGTGGAGCTGGGATGTACCGAACCGGGCTATGCCTGCGTACAGGAGACACCATGCGCTCTACTGCGTAACACGGTGTCTGCCCGTACTCTCCCTCTCCACGGTAAGTCCAGGGAGTAGGCGCAGGTCTCCTACCTGACTTCGCCACACTCCCTTTAAGCCCCCCCCCAAGAAATTTTTGGGTAGTACCCACGGGCTTCCAGCCTTGACTCCGTGCTGCCTCCTCATACCGCCTCCTCTCGGCTTTAGCTGCCTCCAGCTCTTCACGAGGGCGGCGATATTCTCCCGGTTGTGCCCAAGGACCCTTTCCAGCCAGTATCTCCTCCCATGTCCATGAATCCTTTATAGGCGTCCATGAATCCTTAGGCGCAGGGTCCCGTTGCCGCTTGACACGCTGCTTGGTCCTGTTATGGTGGGTTTTTCTGTCACGAGGGTCTATGTCGTCCAAGTATGACCAAGGCGCAGCGTGTCCAAGAAACATGACTTTATTAATTCAAAGTCTGGAACAAAAC
Source organism: Coregonus sp. 'balchen' (assembly GCA_902810595.1). Lineage (NCBI taxonomy): Eukaryota > Metazoa > Chordata > Actinopteri > Salmoniformes > Salmonidae > Coregonus > Coregonus sp. 'balchen'. The sequence continues at coordinate 24,442,314 of LR778284.1, forward strand.
AACAAAACAAGACCGATACGTGAAGTCCTCTGCAACACTGACAGAACTTAGAACAAAAACCCACAATTCCCACAGGAAAACATTCAGAATAAATATGGCTCCCAATCAGAGATAACGAGCCGACAGCTGACACTCGTTACCTCCGATTGGGAGTCATCGACCAAACCTAGAAATACAACCAACAGAAAGGCAAACCTAGAAATACAAAACCCAACAAAACAAAATACACCCTGGCTCAAATACAAAAGTCCCAGAGCCAGAGTGTCACACTAGGCCACTCCAGGACCTTGAAATGCATCTTACGAAGCCACTCCTTCATTGCCCGGGCGGTGTGTTTGGGATCATTGTCATGCTGAAAGACCCAGCCACCTTTCATCTTCAATGCCCTTGCTGATGGAAGGAGGTTTTCACTCAAAATCTCACGATACATGGCCCCATTCATTCTTTATTTTACACGGATCAGTCGTCCTGGTCCCTTTGCAGAAAAACAGCCCCAAAGCATGATGTTTCCACCCCCATGCTTCACAATAGGTATGGTGTTCTTTGGATGCAACTCAGCATTCTTTGTCCTCCAAACAAAACGAGTTTAGTTTTTACCAAAAAGTTATATTTTGGTTTCATCTGACCATATGACATTCTCCCAATCCTCTTCTGGATCATCCAAATGCACTCTAGCAAACTTCAGACGGGCCTGAACATGTACTGGCTTAAGCAGGGGGACACGTCTGGCACTGCAGGATTTGAGTCCCTGGCGGCGTAGTTTGTTACTGATGGTAGGCTTTGTTACTTTGGTCCCAGCTCTCTGCAGGTCATTCACTAGGTCCCCCCGTGTGGTTCTGGGATTTTTGCTCACCGTTCTTGTGATCATTTTGACCCCACGGGGTGAGATCTTGCGTGGAGCCCCAGATCGAGGGAGATTATCAGTGGTCTTGTATGTCTTCCATTTCCTAATAATTGCTCCCACAGTTGATTTCTTCAAACCAAGCTGCTTACTGATTGCAGATTCAGTCTTCCCAGCCTGGTGCAGGTCTACAATTTTGTTTCTGGTGTCCTTTGACAGCTCTTTGTTCTTGGCCATAGTGGAGTTTGGAGTGTGACTGAGGTTGTGGACACGTGTCTTTTATACTGATAACAAGTTCAAACCGGTGCCATTAATACAGGTAACGAGTGGAGGACAGAGGAGCCTCTTAAAGAAGAAGTTACAGGTCTGTGTGAGCCAGAAATCTTGCTTGTTTGTAGGTGACCAAATACTTATTTTCCACCATAATTTGCAAATAAATTCATTAAAAATCCTACAATGTGATTTTCTGGATTTTTTTTTCTCAATTTGTCTGTCATAGTTGACGTGTACCAATGATGAAAATTACAGGCCTCTCTCATCTTTTTAAGTGGGAGAACTTGCACAATTGGTGGCTGACTAAATACTTTTTTTCCCCCCACTGTATACAGGTAACAAACTGAGATTAGGAGCACTCCCTTTAAGTGCTCCTAATCTCAGCTCGTTACCTGTATAAAAGACACCTGGGAGCCAGAAATCTTCCCGATTGAGGGTTAAATACTTATTTCCCTCATTAAAATGCAAATCAATTTATAACATTTTTGACATGCGTTTTTCTGGATATTTTTGTTGTTATTCTGTCTCTCACTGTTCAAATAAACCTACCATTAAAATTATAGACTAATCATTTCTTTGTCAGTGGGCAAACGTACCAAATCAGCAGGGGATCAAATACTTTTTTCCCTCACTGTACAGTGGGGAGAACAAGTATTTGATACACTGCCGATTTTGCAGGTTTTCCTACTTACAAAGCATGTAGAGGTCTGTAATTTTTATCATAGGTACACTTCAACTGCAGATAGATTGTAACTTCCATCAATGTAATTGTCTGCATCACTTCCAATCCCCCATGTTTATATATATATATATATATATATATATATATATATATATATATATATATATATATATATATATATACACATATATATATACACATATATATATACACATATATACACATACACACATACCTACATATACATATACAGTGGGGAGAACAAGTATTTGATACACTGCCGATTTTGCAGGTTTTCCTACTTACAAAGCATGTTGATGTCTGTAATTTTTATCATAGGTACACTTCAACTGTGAGGGACGGAATCTAAAACAAAAATCCAGAAAATCACATTGTATGATTTTTAAGTAATTAATTTGCATTTTATTGCATGACATAAGTATTTGATGCATCAGAAAAGCAGAACTTAATATTTGGTACAGAAACCTTTGTTTGCAATTACATACATCATATGTTTCCTGTAGGTCTTGACCAGGTTTGCAGACACTGCAGCAGGGATTTTGGCCCACTCCTCCATACAGACCTTCTCAAGATCCTTCAGGTTTAGGGGCTGTCGCTGGCAAAATATTTTCTATTGGGTTCAGGTCTGGAGACTGGCTAGGCCACTCCAGGACCTTGAGATGCTTCTTACGGAGCCACTCCTTAGTTGCCCTGGCTGTGTGTTTCGGGTCGTTGTCATGCTGGAAGACCCAGCACCGAACCATCTTCAATGCTCTTACTGAGGGAAGGAGGTTGTTGGCCAAGATCTCGTGATAAATGGCCCCATCCATCCTCCCCTCAATATGGTACAGTCGTCCTGTCCCCTTTGCAGAAAAGCATCCACAAAGAATGATGTTTCCACCTCCATGCTTCACGGTTGGGATGGTGTTCTTGGGGTTGTACTCATCCTTCTTCTTCCTCCAAACACGGCGAGTGGAGTTTAGACCAAAAAGCTCTATTTTTGTCTCATCAGACCACATGATCTTCTCCCATTCCTCCTCTGGATCATCCAGATGGTCATTGGCAAACTTCAGACGGGCCTGGACATGCGCTGGCTTGAGCAGGGGGACCTTGCGTGCGGTGCAGGATTTTAATCCATGACGGCGTAGTGTGTTACTAATGGTTTTCTTTGAGACTGTGGTCCCAGCTCTCTTCAGGTCATTGACCAGGTCCTGCCGTGTAGTTCTGGGCTGATCCCTCACCTTCCTCATGATCATTGATGCCCCATGAGGTGAGATCTTGCCTGAAGCCCCAGACCGAGGGTGATTGACCGTCATCTTGAACTTCTTCCATTTTCTAATAATTGCGTCAACAGTTGTTGCCTTCTCACCAAGCTGCTTGCCTATTGTCCTGTAGCCCATCTTAGCCTTGTGCAGGTCTACAATTTTATTCCTGATGTCCTTACACAGCGCTCTGGTCTTGGCCATTGTGGAGAGGTTGGAGTCTGTTTGATTGAGTGTGTGGACAGGTATCTTTTATACAGGTAACGAGTTCAAACAGGTGCAGTTAATACAGGTAATGAGTGGAGAAAAGGAGGGCTTCTTAAAGAAAAACTAACAGGTCTGTGAGAGCCGGAATTCTTACTGGTTGGTAGGTGATCAAATACTTATGTCATGCAATAAAATGCAAATTAATTACTTAAAAATTATACAATGTGATTTTCTGGATTTTTGTTTTAGATTCCGTCTCTCACAGTTGAAGTGTACCTATGATAAAAATTACAGACCTCTACATGCTTTGTAAGTAGGAAAACCTGCAAAATCGGCGTATCAAATACCTGTTCTCCCCACTGTATATACATATATACATACATATATATATACATACATATATACATATACACATACATACACACACACATATATACATACATACATATATACATACATCCATACATACACACATATCCTTTTTTAAATTATATTTCCCTTCATTACTTTCCAACCCTACCACCCCTTCCCCAATTGGAGTAAACTAGTGAACAACAACGCTTAGGCCTCTACTTCCAGCCCATACATACTATATACATTTTATGGACACAGTCAAATTCTACATTAATTATATTTTGTTTGTTTTTACTCCTGAACTTCCTCTGATCATTTTCATGATGTCCATATGGTTTAGTTCTATATGCCATATTTTTCTAACTATGCTCTTTCACAAAAACTCTCAACCTATAACCTATATACTTATTATGGACACAGTATGCTTTACATTAGTTATCTTGTTGTTATTAGTTGTTGTTATTAGTCCCAGTCTTCAGCTCCATTCAACACCTCTCATCTATCTATTAGCACCATCCATATTGGATTTCTATTTGCCATATATTTTCAACTGTACTGTGACTCCTTAGTGGCGCAGTGGTCTAAGGCACTGCATCGCAGTGCTAACTATGCCACTAGAGATCCTGGTTCAAATCCAGGCTCTGTCGCAGCTGGCCGCGACCGGGAGACAAATGGGCGGCGCACAATTCGTCCAGGGTAGGGGAGGGAATGGCCGGCAGGGATGTAGCTCAGTTGATAGAGCAACGCCAGGATTGTGGGTTCAATTCCCACGGGGGCCAGTATAAAAAAATATATATATATGTATTCACTAACTGTAAGTGGCTCTGGATCATTTAGCGTCTGCTAAATGACTAAAATGTAAAAAAATGTAATGTTTTACAAAAGTTCTGAACCTTTCTATTCTCATTGTTTCTACAGATCGTAAATTGAAAATAAAAAATTTTGCGAAAAGTATTATTATATTATTGATCGATTGACTATGACTTTTCAGATCACCCAGTAGTGCTATCTGCAGGGTTAGCTCCAGGTAAATATTGCAATCCTTTAGCCATTCCTGGACCTGTGTCCAAAAACAAGCTACAAATGGACAGTACCAAAACAAATGATCTAATGATTCTGTCTCTTCGCAGCAAAATCTGCAGAGCTGGGAAGATTGTATCCCCCATATAAATAACATTATATTGGTAGCAAGAGTTATATAATAATTTAAATTGGAAAATTCTAAGTTTTGAATCCGGCGTCGTTTTGCGTATCAATTCATAAACACTATGCCATGGAATCGTTACGTCAAAAATCTCTTCCCAACTATTTTGCAATCTATATGGGACGGCTGTCAATCCTTTGGTCCTTAAATTAAAATGGTATAATTTTTTATTTATCACTGTTTTCTTTAACCAATTATATTCTTTAATGCAAGGCCAACAGAGAAGTTCCTTACTTTTTCCCCATTCCACTTTCCTTTTCCATTTTTGCAGTAATGCTGCAATTATTTGGTTGTAATTTTGGGTAGAGCAGACATTTCCATATGTTTTTGTTAGCTGCATGTGTGACATAACTCCATCAGTCCTACCGATAATATCATTTACGAAGATTATACCTTTTTTAAACATTTTGTCAAAAAATAAAGTGTTTTTTATCAATTAGTATATTTGAGTTTAACCACAATATTTGTTGCATTATTTGTTCTGTCATTTCTGGAGGATTAAATTGAAATTGCAACCAACTTTCTATGGCTTGTTTTAGAAATAGTGATATTTGGGAGATTATTTCCTTTTCAAATAAGTTAAAGTGAGAGTTTGTAATCTGAATAAAGGGAAAAAGGCCATTCTTGAACATTGGGTGAGACAATCTTAATAATTTGCTAGAGAACCAGTTCGGATTTAAGTATAACTTTTGTATGACTGAAGCTTTTAGTGATAGGTCGAATGCTTTAATATTTAATACTTTCTGTCCTCCGAATTCATATTCAATATAGAAATAGGCCTGTTTAATTTTGTCTGGCTTGCCTTTCCAAATAAAATGGAATATTATTTTCTCATATAATTTAAAAAACTGTTCGCTAGGCGTAGGCAAGACCATAAGCAAATAGGCAAACTGGGATAATACTATAATGTTTGTGTGAGGTAGAGAGATGAGGTAGTGAATCTAAAATCATGTTAAACACTATTATTGCATCCAACTTATTATGTGACTTGTTAAGCACATTTTTAATCCTTAACTTATTTAGGCTTGCCATAACAAAGGGGTTCAATACTTATTGACTCAAATTCAGATTTCAGCTTTTCGTTTTTTATTAATTTGTAAACATTTATAAAAACACAATTCCGCTTTGACGTTATGGGGTATTGTGTGTATGCCAATGACAAAACATCTCAATTTAATCCATTTTAAATTCAGGCTGTGACACAACAAAATGTGTAAAAAGTCAAGGGGTGTGAATACTTTCTGAAGGCACTGTATATCATTAGCATGCTTAGTAGCCTTGTATAACCACCACTGAGCTGTAGGCCTAAAAGCATGCATTTTTACAGTAGCCTATGCATAGCCAACCTAAAACATCCATTAACACATTTCAAGTCCCTAAACACGGCAAGAGTCTATTGTCCTGCTAATAGCCCATCAAGGGTGGATGCCTTATTTTGTATTCCAATTTATTGGAAAGGCTGCCAAACCATTTGCACCTGGCCCACAGCTTTTTAGCGTACTTACAGTGCACATTCACTCCGTTCTCCACCTGCCTCTCTACCAATGCCACCAGATGCTTCTTTCTATTGTTGTTATCTATTTGGTGACATTCCACAAGTAAATGTAATAAATAAAACAAATCAATTAAATAGTTCAGGTCTTGAAAATATGTGAAACCTTATTTTGAGTTTTATTTATCTGTGCTCAGTAGCCGAGGCCATTTGGCTGTGCCATCAACTTGTTAATTTAACAGACATAATTTGCGTATATTCAGTCAACACATATATTTTAAGAATACAATGGAATATAACAGAACATCTTAATTTTTCTTAGAATTAAAACATTACAGTGTACATTACAGATACAGCTTCTTCTGACAAAGTAGAAACAAAAAAAAGATGTGTATTTTCCGGGTGTGCACACGGGACAGAGGAAAATCAATTCTTCCGCTATTGTTCTAATTTCAATTACCCTCTTTTTCATCCTCATCATTCTGTTTATTCAAATTCAACCGTGAAGTCAAGTGCACAATTGTCAGTTTCTATCTGGTTTCTATCACTCATTCATCAATACACGTCATTCCTTCAGTGAGGAGAGAAAACCATTAGCGCCTGGGTACCAACGCTTACACCGAACCCAAAAGCATAATCAGTGTTGTAACTCCCCCTTGCTGTGACGAAATGTACCGTACTATACCACAATCTACCTGAATGCACTGCGTAATAAACTCAAAACTATTAATTGAAGAACCACTGTTGCAATGCTTTTGTGTTATGTACAGTAAAACATTCCTTTAGACACTGAAAGTTTCCAGTGACCTGCTCCCGTGTCTTTCATTTCTAAGGATTCATCCCAATGTCTAAGCTCACATATGGAATTGTTTTAAAATGTTCCTACCAAGGATCATTTACAGTTGAAGTCGGAAGTTTACATACACTTAGGTTGGAGTCATTTAAACTTGTTTTTCAACCACTCCACAAATTTCTTGTTAACAAACTATAGTTTTGCCAAGTCGGTTAGGACATATACTTTGTGCATGACACAAGTAATTTTTCCAACAATTGTTTACAGACAGATTATTTCACTTATAATTCACTGTATCACACGTTTCAGAAGTTTACATACACTAGGTTGACTGTGCCTTTAAACAGCTTGGAAAATTCCAGAAAATGATGTCATTGGTTTAGAAGCTTCTGATAGGCTAATTGACATAATTTAAGTCAATTGGAGGTGTACCTGTGGATGTATTTCAAGGCCTACCTTCAAACGCAGTGCCTCTTTGCTTGACATCATGGGAAAATAAAAGAAATCAGCCAAGACCTCAGAAAAAAAATGGTAGACCTCCACAAGTCTTGTTCATCCTTGGGAGCAATTTCCAAATACCTGAAGGTACCACGTTCATCTGTACAAACAATAGTACGCAAGTATAAACACCATGGGACCACGGAGCTGTCATACCGCTCAGGAAGGAGACACGTTCTGTCTCCTAGAGATGAACGTACTTTGGTGCGAAAAGTGCAAATCAATCCCAGAACAACAGCAAAGGACCCTGTGAAGATGCCGGAGGAAACAGGTACAAAAGTATCTATATCCACAGTAAAACGAGTCCTGTATCGACGTAACCTGAAAGGCCGCTCAGCAAGGAAGAAGCCACTGCTCCAATACCGCCATAACAAAGCCAGACTACGGTTTGCAACTGCACATGGGGACAAAGATCGTCGTTTTTGGAGAAATGTCCTCTGGTCTGATAAAACAAAAATAGAACTGTTTGCCCATAATGACCATCGTTATGTTTGGAGGAAAAAGGGGGTTCTTGCAAGTCGAAGAACACCATCCCAACCGTGAAGCATGGGGGTGGCAGCATCATGCTATGAGGGTGCTTTGCTGCAGGAGGGACTGGTGCACTTCACAAAATAGATGGCATCATTAGGAAAGAAAATTATGTGGATATATTGAAGCAACATCTCAAGACATGTGGTTCTTCCAAATGGACAATGACCCCAAGCATACTTCCAAAGTTGTGGCAAAATGGCTTAAGGACAACAAAGTCAAGGTATTGGAGTGGCCATCACAAAGCCCTGACCTCAATCCTATAGAAACTTTGTGGGCAGAACTGAAAAAGTGTGTGCGAGCAAGGAGGTCTACAAACCTGACTCAGTTACACCAGCTCTGTCAGGAGGAATGGGCCAAAATTCACCCAACTTATTGTGGGAAGCTTGTGGAAGGCTACCCGAAATGTTTGATCCAAGTTAAACAATTTAAAGGCAATGCTACCAAATACTAATTGAATGTATGTAAACTTCTGACCCACTGGGAATGTGATGAAAGAAATAAAAGCTGAAATAAATAATTCTCTCTACTACTATTCTGACATTTAACATTCTTAAAATAAAGTGGTGATCCTGACTGACCTAAGACAGGGATTTTTACTAGGATTAAATGTCAGGAATTGTGAAAAACTGAGTTTAAATGTATTTGGCTAAGGTGTATGTAAACTTCCGACTTCAACTGTATTTGGCTAAGGTGTATGTAAACTTCCGACTTCAACTGTAGCTATTTGATTTGTTTGTTCTGAAGTGTCTGTCCTATACCTGTCACGTCCGTTGTATAAAGGATCGGACCAAGGTGCAGCGTGGTATGCGTACATAGTCGTTTATTTTAATAATAACAGACAAAATAACAAAATCCCAGAACGTGAAGTTCAAGAGGCTAAACATCAAACAAGCCAAACAGAAACAAGATCCCACAACTAAGGTAGGCAACATGGCTGACTAAGTATGATCCCCAATCAGAGACAACGACCGACAGCTGCCTCTGATTGGGAACCACACCCGGCCAACATAGAAATGTATAAATTAGATTTCACACCCTGACCAACCCAACTAAAGATCTCAATGTCAGGGCGTGACAGTATTCCCCCCCCCCCCCCCCCCCCCCTCCCATCCTGCCTCACCTTTGCACGCCCGGTCTGGTCTGGACCCCGGCGTGATGCTCCACCTCTCAGTCCTCCCACAATGCACCAAGCCCTGTCTGGACCCTGGTGTGGGAGCCCTCGACCCTGGAGAGGGGTTGACGTCTGGCTCCAGCTCGGACTCCGGTGGAGTGGATGGCTCCGGCATGGGGGAAGAGTAGACGACCGGACCCGGACTGGGCACCGGTGAAGCAGACTGCCCCGGCTCTGGTAGGGAGCAGATAACCAGAGCTGGACTTGGCACCGGTGGAGCGGACTGCTCTGGCACTGGAGTGGAGCAGCTGACCGGAGCTGGACTAGGCACCGGTGGAGCGGACTGCTCTAACACTGGAGTGGAGCAGCTGACCAGAGCTGGACTGGGCCCCGGTGGAGCGGACTGCTCTGGCACTGGAGTGGAGCAGCTGACCGGAGCTGGACTAGGCACCGGTGGAGCGGACTGCTCTAACACTGGAGTGGAGCAGCTGACCAGAGCTGGACTGGACACCGGTGGAGCAGACTGCTCTGGCACTGGAGTGGAGCAGCTGACCGGAGCTGGACTGTAAAGTTTGGTGGAGGAGGAATAATGATCTGGGGCTGTTAATCGCCAAACATCAGTGCCTGACCTCGCTAATGCTCTTATGGCTGAATGTAAGCAAGTCCCCGCAGCAATGTTCCAACATCTAGTGGAAAACCTTCCCAGAAGAGTGGAGGCTGTTATAGCAGCAAAGGGGGGACCAACTCCATATTAATGCACATGATTTTGGAATGAGATGTTCTGATGAGCACGTATCCACATACTTTTGGTAATGTAGTGTACTTCCATTCATTGTTTTAAACTGGTACTGGGGATCTTCAGATTAGTCTTGTGAGGCTTGTGGGTGTTCTATAGCAAATCAGAGAACACCATAATTTTTGTAAGAGTCCCATTTTTCAATAGTGTGGTCATAATAGCTTGTTTGCCATACCGTTCGGACGCTCCAGACATTGTTTTCGTGAGAAGACCGATTTTTGGGATGTCTCATGGTCTGACAAACACCGCTCTAGCTCTGCCGACTTTCACCTCAGATGCGGATGGGCGATATCGGCGGATGTAGTGGATTGAGATGCAGCCAATGCAAAAAAACATATAATCTCTAGTTTAAACAGACGGATTTTGATGGGGATTGTTTTACTATGTTAATTAGATTTAGTCATGGTCTCTCTTTATGTAGTGTTGTGGTGTCTCTCTTGTCGTGATGTGTGTTTTGTCCTACTGTATATATACAGTATATATATGCATTTAGAAAATATTTTTTGATCCCAGTCCCCATCCCCGCAGGAGGCCTTTTGCCTTTTGGGAGGCCGTCATTGTAAATAAGAATTTGTTCTTATCTGACTTGCCTAGTTAAATAAAGGTTAAATAAATCAAATAAATAAATGGCCTGTTTTGCCTCACAGTGAAAGTGCAGTAGTAGTCTGTCTGTGTTCATGTAGCCTATATTGTACCATAAATGACATTATGTACTGTATAGACCATTTTTTATTGCTATTATACCAGTTCAAAGGATAATCACTTCTTTATTGCACATTGAACAAAGCATTGTGTTTACATTTTAACTATTTCTGAGCTGTTTGAATTGACGAGTGGAATATTATTTGCATGCTAGAAAACATACTGTATGTATACTGTATATTACAAACATATTGTAACTTTTCTATATTGACATGACTTTTCTATACGAACACACAGACATAACAGGCAGGCATACTATACTTAGTATGAAACTAATTTGCTTATGCACACTCTATTTCAAAGCTAGTTTATTGTGAATCTTCCTTGTTAACCCTGCAGTATGACAGTGTGGTTGATTAGAAACCCCTTTAGTTAAGATTAAAATGTTACAAAGGTAGGCCTTAAAGGTCCAATGCAGTCGTAAACAAAAATAGCTTTTTAGCTAAGGGCAATTTCTCAAGCAAGATTTTTGCTAGGACTGTCTGGGAGTGGTCTGAGTAGGGAGGGGAAAACTGAAAACCTTTCTGTTATTGACAGAGAGGTTTGGAACTCTTTTTATTGGTCTATTAACAAATTTACTGCATGTTGATGTCACCATCGAAGGCCAAAACTCCATCCCACAAAACCAGGCTGAAATTTCAAGCAGTCTTTTCAAACAACTCTTACACTAAAAGGGCATTATCATAATTTTAATAATTTCACAGTATTATTCTAACCTCATAATGTGGAAATATATATACATTACCATTCAAAAGTTTGGGGTCACTTAGAAATGTCCTTGTTTTCCATGAAAACATACATGAAATGAGTTTTTAAAGGAAATATAGCAAAATGCATAGGAAATATAGTCATTGACAAGGTTAGAAATAATGATTTTTAATATAAATAATAATTGTGCCCTTCAAACTTTGCTTTCGTCAAAGAATCCTCCATTTGCAGCAATTACAGCCTTGCAGACCTTTGGCATTCTAGTTGTCTAGTTGTCAATTTGTTGAGGTAATCTGAAGAGATTTCACCCCATGCTTCCTGAAGCACCACCCACAAGTTGGATTGGCTTGATGGGAACTTCTTACATACCATACGGTCAAGCTGCTCCCACAACAGCTCAATACGGTTGAGATCCGGTGACTGTGCTGGCCACTCCATTATAGACAGAATACCGGCTGACTGCTTCTTCCCTAAATAGTTATTGCATAGTTTGGAGCTGTGCTTTGGGTCATTGTCCTGTTGTAGGAGGAAATTGGCTCCAATCATGCGCCGTCCACAGAGTATGGCATGGCATTGCAAAATGGAGTGATAGCCTTCCTTCTTCAAGATCCCTTTTACCCTGTACAAATCTCCCACTTTACCACCACATTGCCTCCACCATGCTTGACAGATGGCATCAAGCACTCCTCTAGCATCTTTTTATTTGGTCTGCATCTAACAAATGTTCTTCTTTGTCATCCGAACACCTCCAACTTCGATTAGTCTGTCCATAACACTTTTTTTCCCAATGTTCCTCTGTCCAGTGTCTGTGTTCTTTTGCCCATCTTTTCTTTTTATTGGCCAGTCTGAGATATGGCTTTTTCTTTGCAACTCTGCCTAGAAGGTCAGCATCCCGGAGTCGCCTCTTCACTGTTGACGTTGTGACTGGTGTTTTGCGGGTACTATTTAATGAAGCTGCCAGTTGAGGACCTGTGAGGCGTCTATTTCTCAAACTAGACACTCTAATGTATTTGTCCTCTTGCTCAGTTGTGCACTGGGGCCTCCCACTCCTCTTTCTATTCTGGTTAGAGACAGTTTGCGCTGTTCTGTGAAGGGAGTAGTACACAGCGTTCTACGATATCTTCAGTTTCTTGGCAATTTCTCGCATGGAATAGCCTTCATTTCTCAGAACAAGAAAAAACTGACGAGTTTCAGAAGAAAGTTATTTGTTTCTGGCCATTTTGATTCTGTAATCGAACCCACAATTGCTGATGCTCCAGATACTCAACTAGTCTCAAGAAGGCCAGTTTTATTGCTTCTTTAATCAGCACAACAGTTTTCAGCTGTGCTAACATAGTTGCAAAAAGGTTTTCTAATGATCAATTAGCCTTTTAAAATGATAAACTTGGATTAGCAAACGCAACGTGCCATTGGAACACAGGACTGATGGTTGCTGATAATGGGCCTCTGTACGCCTATGGAGATATTCCATTAAAAATCAGCCGTTTCCAGCTACAATAGCCATTTACAACATTAACAATGTCTACACTGTATTTCTGATCAATTTGATGTTATTTTAATGGACAAAAAAATTGCTTTTCAAGGACATTTCTAAGTGACCCCAAACTTTTGAACGGTAGTGTATATAAAACACAGGAAAATCACATTATTGACTGTAATGGGCCTTTAATGACTGCATGTTCTGCCACGAGGACCAACGCTCATGTCGCTTCTGACCCCGCCCCTCTCTCCCTGTCTCTCTCTCTACGGTAATTACAGAGCTGAATAGCTTCTGTGTGAAGAGAGAAGGGGGGAGAAAGAGAGAGAGTCCAAGTGTGAAGAGGGAGATAAAGAAACAGAGTGTGTGTGTGAGAGAGAGAGAGAGAGATCTACTTGTACCTGCCATAAATAACCATACACAGCCTGCAGAGGGAGACTACATTGATGGAGATGATGGCTGCAGTGAACAGAGGTCAAAGTTCACTAACTAGCTCCTCCTTGTAATGAACCTTTTCCGGCTGAGGTGCTTCAGCAATTGCTGCTCCGTCCGGGGTTAGTGAGGCATGGAGAGCCAGGTGAGGAGGGAGCAAGGTGTGAGAGTCACCCTGCGAAAAGAGGAGAGAGATGGAAACAGGCTCAGGCCAGCCCCCCTAACAAAGACCAGGGATTAACTATCACTGACTCATTACTTCAGCTTCTACACCATGGACAGTGAAAGGCCAGTTAATTAAATGAGGAAACCTGGAGATGTAGAAGTTAAGAAGGAGTGGTGAGGATACCACAGCTGCACTAGATTAATTGTAAGTGCAGAGTACAGGTACAGTTAGTGCTAGATTAATTTAACTCAGTTAATTTACTCTATGTAGAAAGTGAAGTCCTCTGTCATCTGGCTTCAGTAGGGAAGTACAGTCATTTTAGCCTGCCTTGCTGAGAAAAAATTATAATTATAATTTCAAAATGTCTCATTCAGGAGCAGCCATCACAGAAGTCTGGGAAGTCATCTGAAGTTCAAGGTGCTCCGGACACTACTGTACTGTGAGGAGGAAGTATTTGAACTTTCCGTGACTTTGTCACCAGTCAGGGATTAATGAAGGGGTGTTGTGTCTCGGTGTGTATGTGTTGATTTACAGTGCTGTGGAAGAGATCTATTAGCAGTGAAACAACACAGCTCGCAACCAGGAAGTGATTTATGTATTCAATAAGGGTCTCTGGCTTTCACTCCCTCTTTCCCCTCCGGAAATTGGAGGAGGGTGATGGTGCAAAGCAATAGATTTTAATTGACAAGTGAAAACTTGTAGAACAATGAGCTGTTTATCTTCAAGTGGCGTATCAACACAGTGTTTTGATCTAGTAAGACAGCTTTGAGCTTTTTCGAGGTGTTCACTTCCAATTTAATGGCATAAGGTTCTAAATACAAACCATTTATTAGGAGGAGGAGGAGAAGTGGGAGGTGTGGAGTGGGCCTAGGGAAACTTTTTAATATGAACACGTAGGAAACAAACTGCAAGTATCCTTGAGACTGAATCATTAAGGAAACGATTGACAGCACCATTGTTCTTTCTCTAAGGAGTGTAAAGGCAGGGTATCTTTTCAATTCATAAGGTGGTGGAAGGCAGATAACTGAGCTTTCAGTGCTCCATCTAAGCTTGACTATGGTGCTGGCAAAAGGGAGGACCAAATGCTCTAGAACACTTCTTAAAAGGGACATTCAGAACAGTACAATCTATCAGTGGGGGGAAATAAGGAGGGAAAAGAAAGAGGAGAAGAGGAAAGTACAAGAGAAGGAGATGGAGGGAGAGAAGAGAGAGAAGTCACGGAAGCTGGGGATCGAGAGAGGCAGGCCAGATCCTACTGACACTTTGTAACAGCTGGTTGGGGAACCTCACAGTGGCCATTTAAACAGCACAGACACAATGGGCAATAAATCCGGAGAGAGAGCGAATGAGAGGAAAAGAGAGAAAGAAAGTGCAAGAGAGAGAGGAAGAGAAAGAGAGGGAAAAAGAGGGATGGAGAGTGAAGGAGAACCCCCCCCCCCACCCCCCCCCCCCACACACACAGCGGAGTCGCTCACCCCCTTTCGGAGACATTTGAAACCCCACCTCTTTAAGGAATACCCGGGATAGGAAAAAGTAATCCTTCTACCCCCCCCCCCCCCCCCCACCCCACAGCGGAGTCACTCACCACCTTCCGGAGACATTTGAACCCCCCCCCCCCCCCCAAATTGTAAAGTGGTTATCCCACTGGCTATAGGGTAAACACACCAATTTGTGAGTCGCTCTGGCTAAGAGCGTCTGCTAAATGACGTTAATGTGCCCTTGAGCAAGGCACTTAACCCCAATTGCTCCTGTAAGTCGCTCTGGATAAGAGCGTCTGCTAAATGACTAAAATGTAAATGTAAATGTAAGAAGGAAGAGCGCCAGTCAGAGCAGGAGAGGGAAAACAGAGGGGAGAACTTAACACCCATTAATTTCCCAAAGCCAGGTGTGGAGGAAATGAATCCTGATAGGGGGGCTGATGAGCTTTGCCAGCTTCCCTCTCTGCTCTTGCCCTCTCTCTGCTCTATCGCTCTCCCTGCTTTATCTCGCTCTGTTTCGCTCGCTCTCTCCTTCTCTATCCACTACTCCAGCCAGTGGTTGATGCTCTACAGATCCAGCAGAGCAGAAGAGGCCAAACAGACTCAATTAGAGCCAGAGAGAGCAGAGGAAGGTCAGAGGGGAGGAACGATGGAGAGAGAGAGAGGAGAACACCAAAGGCAGGAGCCAGGATGAGAGGGACTGATTGCTGCTGTGCTCTGACTTGACCATCCCCACAGATGGCTGATCCTCTATGATAGAGGGCAATAGACAGACACAGCACACAGATCAGAGGTCTGGCACAGGGAAGTGTTACATTACATGAAGTTGTAGCAGTGGGTGTTCTGTGATATGTCTTAAACCTCCAACATGGGAGCTGTCATGTTGGACACTGAGCCATGGAAGAGAAAGGAGGCTGTCAGCCCACAGACAGTATGGCTGATTGTCTTGTCTGTTTTTGGGGCCGTTGTATCAGGTTGGTTGACACACCTCATTACTCAGAAAACACTTTGGATTTTGATATACGTTTATTTGGACTGACATTTTGGGGAGGGACTGTGTTTGTGTGTGTGTGTGCGCTTGCCCGAATGTGTGTGTGTGTAGTGCACTGCAATGATGGCAAATTAGACTCTCCTCAGTCCTTTGATTAAATTACTGGGAACATAAATTGATTTCCAGACAATATATATATATATATAAAGTACCAGTCAAAAGTTTGGACACACCTACTCATTCAAGGGTATTTCTACATTGCAGAATAATAGTGAAGACATCAAAACTGTGAAATAACACATATGGAATCATAACTGGTAAACTAAAAAGTGTTAAACAAATCAAATTCAAATAGCCACCCTTTGCCTTGATGACAGCTTTGCACACTCTTGGCATTCTCTCAACCAGCTTCACCTGGAATGCTTCTCCAACAGTCTTGAAGGAGTTCCCACATATGCTGAGCACTTGTTGGCTGCTTTTCCTTCACTCTGCCGTCCGACTCATCCCAAACCATTTAAATCTGATGCAGCACTCCATCACTTTCCTTCTTGGTAACATAACCCTTACACAGACTGGAGGTGTGTTGGGTCATTATCCTGTTGAAAAACAAATGATAGTCCCACTAAGCCCAAACCAGATGGGATGGCGTATCGTTGCAGAATGCTGTGGTAGCCATGCTGGTTAAGTGTTATTTAAATTCCAAATAAATCACAGACAATGTCACCAGCAAAGCACCCCCTCCTCCATGCTTTACGGTGGGAACTACACATGCGGAGATCATCCGTTCACCCACACCACGTCTCACAAAGACACTGCGGTTGGAATCAAAAATCTCCATTGCTCGTGTTTCTTGACCAAAGCAGGTCTCTTCTTATTATTGGTGTCCTTTAGTGGTGGTTTCTTTGCAGCAATTTGACCATGAAGGCCTGATTCAAACAGTCCTCTCTGAACAGTTGATGTTGAGATGTGTTGAGATGTGTCTGTGACTTAAACTCTGTGAAGCATTTATTTGGGCTGCAATTTCTGAGGCTGGTAACTCTAGTATCCTCTGCAGCAGAGGTAACTCTGGGTCTTCCATTCCTGTGGCGGTCCTCATCAGAGCCAGTTTCATCATAGTGCTTGATTGTTTTTGTGACTGCACTTGAAGAAACTTAAAAGGTCTTGAAATGTTCTGTATTGACTGATCCTCATGTCTTAAAGTAATGGTGGACTGTCGTTTCTCTTTGCTTATTTGAGCTGTTCTTGCCAGAATATGGACTTGATCTTTTACCAAATAGGGCTATCTTCTGTATGCCCCCCCCCCGCCCCCCCTTACCTTGTCACAACACAACTGATAGGCTCAAACGCATTAAGAAAGAAAGAAATTCCACAAATGAACTTTTAAGAAGGTACACCTGTTAATTGAAATGCATTCCAGGTGACTATCTCATGAAGCTGGTTGAGAACATGCCAAGAGTGAGCAAAGCTGTCATCAAGGCAAATGGTGGCTATTTGAAGAATCTCAAATATAACATATATTTTGATTTCTTTAACACTTTTTTGGTTACTACATGATTCCATATGTGTTAGTTCATATTTTTGATGATTTATTCTACACTATTATTCACTATTATTCTACAATGTAAATTTTTTTACAAATAAAGAAAAAACCATGAATGAGTAGGTGTGTCCAAACCTTTGACTGGTAGTGTCACGGTTTCGGCCGAGGCTGCCTCTCTCCCTTGTTCGGGCAGGCTTCGGCGTTCGTCGTCTCCGGAATTCTAGCTGCCACCGATAGATGTTTCATGTTCGTTTGCTTTTGTCTGTTTGTTTCCGCACCTGTTTCTGTTTTACGTAATTAGTGTCCTATAAGTTTCTCGTTGTGTTTGTCTAGTGTTGTGTATGATTGTTTCCGTCAGTGTTGTGTTTTGCTCGGTTGAGCGTATTTCTCCACTGTGCTGGAGCTTATTTGCACTTGTGTGTGCACCGTTTCATTTTGTCGCACCTGTTAGTGCGCATTTACCTTTCGCCTTCGTGCGTGTTTTTGCTGTCGGGCTTAGTTGTCCTGTTGCCTGTGTTGGGCCAGTAATACAGCTTTTGAACATTCAGTCGGCGTCCTGCGTTTGATTCCTACACTACACTTACAACACGCCCTGACAGAATCATACACCACCAATGGAATCAGCAGGAGCCGAAGCAGCCCAGACGAGACTGGAAGCCCAGGTTCGGGACCAGCAAGAGCAGCTCCTGCAGATGGGGACCGCCCTGCAGGAGGTGATTACCACACTCCGAGGCTGGGGTTCGCCTCCACCGCCGCCCGCCCTGCCAGCACCATCGGCCAGCCCGCCCATTCCAGCGCCGGAACCTCGAGGAGTCCGACTATCTCTCCCGAGGGCCTACGACGGGACCGCGGCTGGGTGTCAGGGATTCCTGCTCCAGGTAGAGCTATACCTGGCCACAGTGCACCCGGCACCTACAGGGCATGAGAGCGTGTCCGCCCTGATCTCCTGCCTGGCCGGAAAAGCGTTGGAGTGGGCCAACGCGGAGTGGAGGAAGATCGACGCCACGACGATTACGTACACCGAGTTCTCCCGCCGCTTCAGGGCGGTGTTTGACCATCCCCCGGAGGGGAAAGCGGCGGGGGAGCGTCTGGTCTTCCTCCGGCAGGGGAGGAGAAGTGCCCAGGAATTCGCGCTCGAATTCCGTACTCTAGCGGCAGATGCAGGGTGGAATGATCGGGCCCTCATCGATCTATACCGATGCAGCCTACGAGAGGACGTCCGTCGGGAGCTGGCTTGTAGGGACACCAGCCTCACTTTCGACCAGCTGGTTGATATGTCCATCAGGCTGGATACCCTGCTGGCTACCCGCGGACGTCCTGCGGAGGGTCCGTCCATTCCACCCTCCAGCGCCTCCGAGCCTTGTCCTATGGAGCTCGGGGGCGCTGGCGCTAGAGAGAGGAGGAGTCGGCAGGCTAGGGGGTCCATCCACTGCACCAACTGTGGTCGGGGAGGACACACCGCGGCTAGGTGCTGGGGATGGCCTCCTAGGGGAGATGACGACAGGTCCCGCACTGGGGATTCCCTCCAGGTGAGTAGGCGCCCCACTCACCCAGAGCTCTCTGTTGCCCATTTTTGTATGCCTGTACGTTTTCCACAGGTAGCACCTCATTCCCAGCATAAGGCGCTGGTAGATTCAGGCGCGGCTGGGAATTTTATTGATAAAAAGTTTTGTTTAGCGTTAGGGATTCCCCTCATTCCTGTTGATGTTCCTTTTCCCGTTCACGCCCTAGATAGTCGTCCGTTGGGTACGGGCTTAATCAGGGAGGTCACGGCGCCACTTAGGATGTGTGCGCAGGGGGATCATCAGGAGATGATTCAGCTGTTCCTGATTGACTCTCCTGCGTATCCGGTGGTGCTGGGCATGCCCTGGTTGAGTACCCATAACCCAGTGATTTTGTGGCAGGAGAGGGCTCTGATGGAGTGGTCTGCTCAGTGTGTGGGTAGATGTTTGGGCGTTTCCGTAGGGGCTACCTCGGTGGAGAGTCCAAACCAGGTGCCCGCATTGCACGTTCCACCTGAGTATGGGGATTTGGCTATTGCGTTTAGTAAGGCGAGGGCGACGCGGTTGCCACCCCATAGGCAGGGGGATTGTGCGATAAACCTCCAGGCAGGAGCTGCGCTCCCACGGAGCCATGTGTATCCTCTGTCTCAGGAGGAGAGGAAAGCTATGGAGATTTACATAGACGAATCGCTGAGACAAGGATACATACGGCCGTCCACTTCCCCCGCGTCCTCAAGTTTCTTTTTCGTGAAGAAAAAAGATGGTGGTTTGCGCCCATGCATCGATTACCGTGGTCTCAATCAGATTACGGTGAAGTATAGTTATCCACTCCCGCTGATTGCGACCATGACTGAGTCGTTGCATGGGGCGCGTTTCTTCACGAAACTAGATCTCAGGAGCGCGTACAACTTGGTGCGCATCAGGGAGGGTGATGAATGGAAAACAGCCTTTAGTACCACCTCGGGCCATTACGAGTATCTGGTCATGCCATACGGGTTGATGAACGCTCCATCAGTTTTCCAATCATTTGTGGATGAGATCTTCAGGGACATGCAGGGGCAGATTACGGCCGTGCGTAATTGGCAAACACCAACCACTGTGAAGGAGGTGCAGCAGTTTTTGGGGTTTGCAAATTACTACAGGAGGTTTATCCGGGGTTTTGGACAGGTGGCAGCTCCCATCACGTCTCTGTTGAAGGGGGGTCCGGTGCGTCTGCAGTGGTCGGCCGAGGCGGACAGGGCGTTTGGGAGGCTGAAGGACCTGTTTACCTCGGCCCCGGTGCTGGCGCATCCGGATCCCTCTTTGCCGTTCCAAGTAGAGGTGGACGCGTCGGAGGCCGGTTTAGGAGCCGTGCTTTCACAACGATCTGGCGCGCCACCTAAACTCCGCCCCTGTGCTTTTTATTCTAAGAAGCTCAGTCCGGCGGAGCGGAACTATGACGTAGGGGACAGGGAGCTGTTAGCCGTGGTACAGGCTCTAAAGGTGTGGAGGCACTGGCTTGAGGGGGCTCAACACCCTTTCCTCATTTTGACGGACCACCGTAACCTGGAGTACATCCGGGCGGCGAGGAGGCTGAACCCTCGCCAGGCAAGATGGAGTATGTTCTTGACCAGGTTTACTTTTAAGATCACGTACATCCCTGGGTCACAGAATGGCAAGGCAGATGCGCTTGTCTCGGCGGTATGACGCGGAGGAGAGGTCCGTGGAGCCCACTCCCATACTGCCTGAGTCGTGTCTGGTGGCACCGGTAGTGTGGGAGGTCGATGCTGAACTCGAGCGGGCGTTACGCACCGACCCTAGTCCACCACAGTGCCCGGAGGGTCGGAAGTACGTTCCGCTCGAGGTTCGGGATCGATTGATCTATTGGGCTCACACGTCACCCTCCTCTGGACAACCGGGTATCGGCCGGTCAGTGCACTGTCTTAGTGCCAAGTACTGGTGGCCCACGTTGGCAAGGGATGTGAGGGTTTATGTTTCCTCCTGCTCGGTGTGCGCCCAGTGTAAGGCGCCTAGACATCTACCTAGGGGTAAGTTGCTACCCCTGCCCGTTCCACAACGGCCATGGTCCCACCTCTCAGTGGACTTTATAACAGACCTTCCCCTCTCCCAAGGGAATACTACCATCCTGGTCGTTGTGGACCAGTTCTCTAAGGCCTGTCGTTTGCTCCCCATGCCGGGTCTTCCTACGGCCCTGCAAACTGCAGAGGCACTGTTTACCCATGTGTTCCGGCACTACGGGGTACCCGAGGACATTGTGGCTGATCGGGGTCCCCAATTCACCTCCAGAGTCTGGAGAGCGTTTATGGAGCGGTTGGGGGTCTCGGTGAGCCTCACCTCGGGTTACCACCCGGAGAGCAATGGGCAGGTGGAACGCGTAAACCAGGATGTGGGTAGGTTTCTCAGAACATACTGCCAGGACCGGCCGGAGGAGTGGTCAAGGTACGTTCCCTGGGCCGAGATGGCCCAGAATTCCCTACGCCATTCCTCCACTAACCTAACTCCATTTCAATGTGTGTTAGGTTACCAGCCGGTTCTGGCACCCTGGCAGCAGAGCCAGATCGAGGCTCCTGCGGTGGATGAGTGGGCGCGGCGCTCGGAGGAGACTTGGAACGCTGCACACGTCCACCTGCAGCGGGCCCTCCGACGTCAGAAGGCGAGCGCTGATCTCCACCGCAGTGAGGCACCGGTGTACGCACCTGGTGATCGAGTCTGGCTCTCTACCAGAAACCTGCCCCTCCGCCTGCCCTGTCGGAAACTGGGTCGGCGGTTTGTAGGGCCATTTAAAGTCCTGAGAAGGTTGAACGAGGTATGTTATAGATTACAGCTACCTGTGGAGTATAAGTGTATTAACCCCTCGTTCCATGTGTCCCTTCTCAGGCCGGTGGTAGCGGGCCCACTCCAAGAAGATGAGATCTTGGAGACTCCTCCGCCCCCGTTGGACATCGAGGGGGCACCGGCGTACTCCGTGAGATCCATCTTGGATTCGAGACGTCGGATGGGGGGTCTCCAGTATCTAGTGGAGTGGGAGGGGTACGGTCCGGAGGAGCGGTGCTGGGTGCCGAGGAGAGACGTGTTGGACCCGTCGCTCCTGACGGAGTTCCATCGGAGGCATCCGACGCGCCCTGCGCCGCGTCCCCCTGGTCGTCCCCGAGGCCGGAGTCGGCGCACGTCTGGAGCCGCGCGTCAAGGGGGGGGGTACTGTCACGGTTTTCGGCCGAGGCTGCCTCTCTCCCTTGTTCGGGCAGACTTCGGCGTTCGTCGTCTCCGGAATTCTAGCTGCCACCGATAGATGTTTCATGTTCGTTTGCTTTTGTCTGTTTGTTTCCGCACCTGTTTCTGTTTTACGTAATTAGTGTCCTATAAGTTTCTCGTTGTGTTTGTCTAGTGTTGTGTATGATTGTTTCCGTCAGTGTTGTGTTTTGCTCGGTTGAGCGTATTTCTCCACTGTGCTGGAGCTTATTTGCACTTGTGTGTGCACCGTTTCATTTTGTCGCACCTGTTAGTGCGCATTTACCTTTCGCCTTCGTGCGTGTTTTTGCTGTCGGGCTTAGTTGTCCTGTTGCCTGTGTTGGGCCAGTAATACAGCTTTTGAACATTCAGTCGGCGTCCTGCGTTTGATTCCTACACTACACTTACAACACGCCCTGACAGGTAGTGTCTATATACAGTATATTTGCATTAAAAAAAAACATATGGGGGATTGGAAGTGATGCAGACAATTACATTGATGGAAGTTACAATCTATCTGCAGTATTAAAGCTGATCTACCCGAAAAAAAAGAAAAGAGAAAAAAAACAACGGATGTACTTGTCCTTGTTCTTATCAGGATGTAAATTAATTTCTGATTGGATCTTTATCGGTACAACAGTACGGAACAAATACCAAAGATAAGCTCAGAC
Organism: Coregonus sp. 'balchen'; assembly: GCA_902810595.1. NCBI lineage: Eukaryota > Metazoa > Chordata > Actinopteri > Salmoniformes > Salmonidae > Coregonus > Coregonus sp. 'balchen'. The sequence goes on from LR778284.1 coordinate 24,465,253, forward strand.
TCCGGCAGACACACACACACACACACACACACACACACACACACACACACACACACACACACACACACACACACACACACACACACACACACACACACACAATCTACCCTACAGCTGACTAATGGAACAATCAGAGAATGGATAGATATTGATGGATAGACTGTCTTGTCTCTTGTTTGCACTACAACACACACAATCACATACACGCACACACACACAGCCATTCCATTTTGGCAAATGAGCCAAAAGAGCTCAGCTCTCTCTTATTTCGAATCTAAAACTGCACTATAAATTCAAACTATGTGGACACCCCTTCAAATTAGTGGATTCAGCTATTTCAGCCACCACGTTGCTGACAGGTGTATAATATCAAGCACACAACCATACAATCTCCATAGACAAACTTTGACAGTAGAATGGCCTTACTGAAGAGCTCAGTGACTTTCAACGTGGCACCGTCATAGGATGCCACCTTTCCAATAAGTCAGTTTGTAAAATTTCTGCCCTGCTAGAGCTGCCCCAGTCAACTGTAAGTGCTGTTATTGTGAAGTGGAAACGTCTAGTAGCAACAACAGCTCAGCAGCGAAGTGGCAGGCCACACAAGCTCACAAGAACTGTTTGTCTGGAGCTTCATGAAATGGGTTTCCGTGGCTGAGCAGCCACACACAAACCTAACATCACCATGCGCAATGCCAAGCGTCGGCTGGAGTGGTGTAAAACTCGCCGCCAGTGGACTCTGGAGCAGTGGAAACGCGTTCTCTATAGTGATGAATCACGCTTTACCATCTGGTAGTCCGATGGACGAATATGGGTTTGGCGGAAAAGTTTGGTGGAGGAGAATAATGGTCTGGGGCTGTTTTTCATGGTTGGGGCTAGGCCCCTTAGTTCCAGTGAAGGGAAATCTTAATGCTACAGCATACAATGACATTCTAGATGATTCTGTGCTTCCAACGTTGTGGCAACAGTTTGGGGAAGGCACTTTCCTGTTTCAGCATGACAATGCCCACATGCAAAGTCTGGTCCACACAGAAATGTTTGTCGAAATCGGTGTGGAAGAACTGACTGGCCTGCATAGAGCCCTGACCTCAAACCCCATTGAACAACCTTTGGGAGGGAAATTGGAAGCCCTTGGGAAACCCTTGGGGGGCGAACCCAAAAAAGGGGCCCCCTAATTCCCTTTTTCCAACCTTTCCAGGGGGGCCGGGAACACCCCCCCTTAAGGGCTTCTTTTTGGCAAAGGGGGAAGGGGCAATTTTCCCCGGTTTCAAGGGCAAACCTGTACCCCTTAAAGGAAGAGTGGGGGCCCTTTAAAAAGAAAACAAAAGGGGGGGCCAACCCTTAATTTTTGGCCCCTTGTTTTGGAAAAGGGGAAGAGAAGGAAAATGGGGGGAAGAAGGAGAGGGGAAAAGAGAAAAGGGGAAACTTTAGGGTAAAACCCCCCCCCCTTAGGGGGGGGATAAAGGGGCTCTGGCGAGATTGGGGGGTGGGCAGACCTTTCTCTTTAGGGGGGCTCAAGAAACCTGTGTATGGGGAGTGGGAAACAGGGGGAAACGGGGAAAAGGTTTAAAAAATAACCCCGGAAGGGGGACAGACCCCAAGGGGGTGCACCGGGAAAGGGCCGGGTTTGGGGAAAAAAGATTGGAACAAGGAAGGAAGGAAAAAAGGAAGAGGGGAAGAGAGGAAGCGGGAGAGAAGAGAGAGGAGGGGGGGAAGGGGAGAGGGAGGGGTTTAGAGGAGAGAGGGGGGGAGAGAGAGAAGAAAAGGAGAGAAAAGGAAGACTAGATTGAGGGGGGTCAAAAAAGGGCGCGGGAATCATGGAGAGGGGAGTTAGAGAAGGAAGAGAGGGGGTTTTGGGTGGGGGGGGGGGAAAAGAGGGGGCCCAAGGGTTTAAGGGAAAGAGAGAGAAAAAAATAAAATAAAGGGGTTGTTTTTGGGAAGGGTTTTTTGGGTTGGGGGGGGAAAAAAATACATTTTAGATAGGGGGAAAGAAAGGGGCTTTCGGGGACCCCAATTTTTTTTTCTAAAGGGGGTTTTCCAACAACACCCGGGGTTGATCAAAAAATCATAGTCAATCGTAATTTAACATAAAAATTTACGTTTAAAAGAAAAAAATTTTTTATTTTAAATTCAAAATCGGTAAAACAATGAGTTAAAAGGGTTTCAAATTTTTTGTAACCAATCAAATTTACGGAAATTATTTTGGAAATAGAAATCCTATTTTATGGTGTTTAAAAGATAGATGGGAGGGTGTTGAAGGGGAATTTAAAGGATGGGTTAATAAAAAACAACAACAAACAAAACAAGTTTAAAAAATAATGTGGGAAATGGGGTGTAAATAATAAGTGAAAGGGGTTTTGAGGTTGGGGGGGTTTTGTGAAGGAGCACAGTTAGAAAATTGGCAAAAAAAAGCAAACCGGATGGACATCATGAAAATGTCGAAAAAAAAAGAGTTTGAGAGTAGAAGAAGTTCAGGAGAAAAAAAACAAACAAAAATAATTATGTTAAAAATTTAAATCGTCCCTTTTGGGTTTTGGGGGTGGAAAATAAGGCCTATGCCCTTTTTGATCATTAGTTACCCAAGTGGGGAAAAAGGGGGGGCAGGGGGGGGGAAAATATAAAGGGGAAAATTAAAATTTTTTTTAAAGGGAAAGAAGGGGTATGGGTAAAGAGTGGGTTTTGGATGGTGGTGTGTATTGTGTAATTAATTTTTTTTTAAATTTTTTTTTCCCCTTTTTTAAACCCGGTAAAACCAGTTAAAAACCCGGTTTTTTATTTAAAACTGCGATGGGCCAAAATAAAACAAAAAGTGCAAAAAAAAAAAACGAGTTGTTTTGGGGGGAAAAAAAATAAAAATAAAAAAAAAAAAGAAAATATTATAAATGGGGTGAAAAGTGAAATTAAAGGGGTGGGAAAAATTGGTATGTGCGAAAAAAATGTTTCCAATGGGAAGGTGGTGCGGATTTGGGGTAAAATTGGGGGGGAGGACTCTCCCTGGGTGGGGGGTTGGGTGGTTTTTTGGGTTTTGTGGGGGCCCGGGGACGGTAAGGGGTGGCCCAAATGAAAGCCCCCAAAATTGGGGGGAGAAAAGCCCCCTTCCAAAATTTTTGCAAATTCTTTCCCCCCAATTTTTCCAAAAAAAAAAAACGGAAAAAAGGGGGGGCCCCAAAGAGGGGGCCCCCGGGGAAAAAGGGGCCAGTAAAAAATAAAATAAAAAAATTACACAAAAAAAACCCCCAAATTTCCCCCCCCCCCCACCCAAAAAAAAAAAACAAAAACACCCAAACCCAACAAAACAAACCCAAAAAAAAAAAAATTTCCCGAAAAACAAATTTAAGGATTTTTTTAATTAAGTAAAAAAAAAAATTTGGCAAATTAAAAAGGTTGGAAAAAAAATAAAAAAAATTTGGGCCCCCTAAAAAAACAAAAAGCAAGAAAAATTTCCTGGCTCCCCCCCCACCCCCGACCATTTTTTAAACCCCTTCTTCTTTTAAGAGCCTTCCTCTTTGTTTTTCCCTTTCCCCCCTGGGGAACCCCCCGGTTAGGGGAAATTGGGGCCAAACCCCTTTTTTTGAAAAAAAAATTTGTTATTGGATGTAAAAAAAAAAATAAAAAAAAAAAACCAAAAAAGTCCCAAACCCCAAAACAAAAAAACCAAAAAACGCCAAAAAATCCAAAAAAATTTTTGGGCAGAGGGGAAAAAGAGTGTCCCAAAGGAAAAACCCAAAAACAAAATTGTAAGAAAACCTTTTCAAAAACCCCGGGGCCCCGGGGGGAAGAAAAAATGGGGAATCCCCCTTTCAATAGGGAACCATTGGGTTTGGGAATCACCCGGTTTTGGAAAAGCCCAAATTATTTGGAAAAGAAGGAAAATACCCAAAACCCTTTTATAAACCCCCAATTTTGGGGGTCCAAAAGCAAGATCCTCCCCCGCCCCCCCTGGGGTCAAAAAAAATCACAAAAAAAACGGTGAAAAAAAAAATTTCCCCCGAAAAAACACAGGGGGAAAACCTTTGGGGAAAGACCTTGGGAGAAAAAAGCTGGGAAAAAAAAATAACAAAAACCTACCAAAACAGAAAACACACTACGGGGCCCCCCAGGGGGAAGCCCAAATCCCCGCAGTGAAAACGTGTCCCACTGCTTAAAAAAACCCCGTACAAGGCCCGGCCGGGCCCGAAGTTTGATAGAGGAATTTTGGGGATCCAAAAAAAGGGGGTGGGGAAAAATGTAAAAAAGGGAAAAATGAAAACCAAAATTAAATTTTTTGGGAAAAACCTCAAACTCGTCTGTTTTTTGGAGGACAAAAAAAATGCGGGTTGCATCCAAAAAAAAACCATAAACCCCTGTGAAACCCTGGGGGGGGAAACCCTCATGCCTTTTGGGGGTTTTTTTTCGGGGAAAGGGAAACCCGGAAAGAACGGGTCGGGTAAAGGGAAAAAAAAGAAAAGGGGCCGGGATCGGGGGAGATTTTGAGTGAAAAAAAAACCTTCCAAACAAACAAAGGGGGATTTAAAGATAAACGTTTGGTTTGGGGCTTTTTAGCATGACTATGACCCAAAAACAAACCCAAAAACCCACGGGCAACGAAGGAAAGGGGGTTCGTAAAAAGCATTTCCCAAAGGCCCCGGGGGGTGGCCAGCCCCGTCCCCGATCTCAAAACCCCCAAAAGAAAAACCTTTGGAAAAGGGGGTTTTAAAAAAATCTGTGTTCCCCGCGACAGCCCCAAAAAAAAATACTGCTCTTTGAGGAGAAACTGCCAAAGGAGGAATGGGCCAAAAAATACCAACAAAGGGTGTGAAAACCTTGTGGACCCTACAAAAACTTTGACCTGTGTTTAATTTCCAACAAAAGGGGGAAAATTTAAAAAAGGGATTGAGGGAAACTGAGTTTTTGGCCAAATTCTTTTTTTTCCACCATAATTTTTCAAAAAAAATTTAAAAAAAAAATTTCCCACAAATGATTTTTTTTGGATTTTTTTTTTCCCCCCATTTTGTCTGTTTATAGTTGACCCTGTACCCTTTATAAAATTACAGGGGCCCTTTTCCAAAAATTTTTAAATGGGGAAAAAAACTTGCAACCCAATTTGGGGGCTGACAAATACTTTTTTTCCCCCCTGTACGCTGGGAGCGCGGAAAAGGGTGGGGTGGGGCGATGGTGACCAATGAGCTAAATAAGGCGGGGGTGGTTGTAATGTAAAGACCATGGGCTTGCCCCCATGGACGTGAAGGGAACGGCACCCTCTTACCTTCAAAGGGTCTTTATCAGTCCCCACACCCAAAAAGAGGACAAATTTTCCCTTCATCCACCTCTGGCCTGCCGGGGTCCCCTTCTTGCGGAACCCCAGCTCCCGCTCAAACCCAGTTTAAAAAAGTTCGCTGCCTTTTGGCCCCCCCCAAGGGTGGAACAAGCTTTCCCCAAAGAGCCGGACAGCGGAAATCCCCTAACCCCCTTCCGGGAGGGCAAATTTGGAAAACCCCCCAAACCCCTTTAAGGAAAACCCGGGAAGGATAAAGGGAAATTTCCTTTAAACCCCCCCCCCCCCCCCCCCCCCCCAAATTAAAAAAAAAAAATCAAAAAAAACCCCAAAAAATTTAAAAAAAACCCCAAAAACCCAAAAAAAAAAACCCTCCCAAAAACCCACAAAAATTAAAAAAAAAAAACTCCAAAAAAAAAACCCAAAACTCTCAAAAAAAAAAAACAAAAAAAAAAAAACAAAAAAAAAATTTCCAAAAAAAAAAAAACCAAAAAAAAAAAAAAAAAAAAAACGAAAAAAAAAAAAAAAACAAAAAAAAAAAAATTAAAAAAAAAAAAAAAAAACCGCCAAAAAAAAACCCAAACCTAAAAATTTTACCCCCAAAAAAAAAGTTAAAAAAAAAAAAAAAAAAAAAAAAAAATTAAAAACCTTTTAAAAAAAAAAAAAAAAAAAAACAAAAAAAAAGGCAAAAAAAAAAAAAAATGAAAAAAAAAAAAAAACAAAAAAAAAAACCAAAAAAATTTGCCCCCCCCCCCCTGAAAGTAAAGTGGTTTTAGGCTTTTTGGGGGAAAACCAAAACGCCGGAAAAGGGCAAAGGATCCCCGGAAAGGAAATAAGTCCAAATTTTTAAGAGGGCCAAAAAGTTTGGGCCAAACATGGAAAGTGGGGGGGAGGGGTTTGGGCCGAATAGGAAAACCGACAAGATTTTAAATTTGGGGGTTGGAGGGGCTTTGGGAAAAAATGGAAATTGAAAATTTCATCCAACCAGAACCCTTAAAGGGATTTTTAAAAAATCCAACCAAGGGCTTAGGCCAAGACCCGCGGGGGGGGGTTCGGGGGGGAAAAATTTTTGGGGGGATTCTTTTTGTCGTTGGGGGAAATTTTCCCCGCACCAAAGGCCCAAGCCCGCGGGGGCGTTATCCGATTTGAAAAGCATGCATTTTGTTTTTTCTAGGGGTTTTAAAAAGGGATTTTGGGGGCTATAAGGATTTTTGTATGGAAAATTAAGCTGTTGGGGGGTTTGTTAAAAACAGTGTCCAAAAGAAGGCCCGATGTAACAAAATGGGTCGTTGCTTTTGAGGGTGGATCTGAGAGTCACCAGCAGCAAGAGCGACATCATTGATATACACGGAGAAAAAGGTGTCGGCCCAAGAATTGAACCCTGTGGCACCCCCATAGAGACTGCCATAGGTCCAGACAACAGGCCCTCCGATTTGACACACTGAACTCTATCTGAGAAGTAGTTTGGTGAACCAGGCGAGGCAGTCCTTTGAGAAACCAAGGCTATTTAGTCTGCCAATAAGAATGCGGTGGTTGACAGAGTCGAAAGCCTTGGCCAGGTCGATGAAGACGGCTGCACAGTACTGTCTATTATCAATCGCGGTTATAATATCGTTTAGGACCTTGAGCGTGGCTGAAGTGCACCCGTGACCAGCTCGGAAACCGGATTGCATAGCGGAGAAGGTACGGTGGTATTCGAAATGGTCGGTGATCTGTTTGTTAACTTGGACTTTCAAATACTTTCGAAAGGCAGGGCAAGGATGGATATAGGTCTGTAGCAGTTTTGGATCTAGAGTGTCACCCCCTTTGAAGAGGGGGATGACCGCGGCAGCTTTCCAATCTCTGGGGATCTCAGACATTATGAAAGAGAGGTTGAACAGACTAGTAATAGGGGTTTGCGACAATTTCGGCGGCTAGTTTTTAGAAAGAAAGGGTCCAGATTGTCTAGCCCAGCTGATTTGTAGGGGGTCCAGATTTTGCAGCGCTTTCAAACATCAGCTGTCTGAATTGTGTGAAGGGAGAAGCGGGGGGGGCATGGGCAAGTTGCAGCAGAGGGTTGCAGAGTTGGGTGGCCGGGGGTTAGTGGTAGCCAGATGGAAAGCATGGCCAGCTGTAGCAAAATGCTTGTTGAAAATTCTCGATTATTGTAGATTATCGGTGGTGATAGTGTTTCCTAGCCTCAGTGCAGTGGGCATCTGGGAGGAAGTGCTCTTATTCTCCATGGACTTTACAGTGTCCCAAAACTTTTTGGAGTTAGTGCTACAGGATGCAAATTTCTGTTTGAAAAAGTTAGCCTTTGCTTTCCTGACTGCTTGTGTATATTGGTTCCTAACTTCCCTGAAAAGTTGCATATCGCGGGGGCCTATTGATGCTAAGGCTGTACGCCACAGGAGTTTTTTGTGCTGGTCAAGGGCAGTCAAGTCTGAGGAGAACCAGGGGCTATATCGGTTCTTAGTTCTGTATTTTTGAATGGGGCATGTTTATTTAAGATTGAGAGGAAATTACTTTAAGGAACAACCAGGCATCCTCTACTGACGGAATGAGATCTATATCCATCCAGGATACCTGGGCCAGGTCAATTAGGAAGGCCTGCTCGCTAAAGTGTTTTAGGGAGCGTTTGACAGTGATGAGGGGTGGTCGTTTGACCGCAGACCCTGTACGGACGCCAGGCAATAAGGCAGTGATCGCTGAGATCCTGGTTGAAGACAGCTGAGGTGGTATTTAGAGGGTATGTTAGTCAGGATGATATCTATGAGGGTACCCATGTTTACGGATTTAGGGTTGTACCTGGTAGGTTCGTTGATAATTTGCGTGAGGTTGAGGGCATCTAGCTTGGATTGTAGGATGGCTGGGGTATTAAGCATATCCCAATTTAGGTCACCAAGCAGTACAAACTCTGAGGATAAATGGGGGGCAATCAATTCACATATGGTGTCCAGGGCACAGCTTGGGGGCTGAGGGGGGTCTGTAGCAAGCGGCAACAGTGAGAGACTTATTTCTGGAAAGGTGGATTTTTAGAAGTAGAAGCTCAAACTGTTTGGGCACAGACCTGGATAGTATGATAGAGCTCTGCAGGCTATCTCTACAGTAGATTGCAACTCCACCCCCTTTGGCAGTTCTATCTAGACGGAAAATGTTATAGTTGGGGATGGAAATTTCAGAATTTTTGGTGGCCTTCCTGAGCCAGGATTCAGACACTGCTAGAACATCAGGGTTTGGCAGAGTGTGCTAACGCAGTGGAATAACTCAAACTTAGGAAGTAGACTTCTGATATTTATGTGCAAGAAACCAAGACTTTTGCGATTACAGAAGTCATCAAATGATAGCGCCTGGGGAGTAGGAGTGATACTGAGGGCTGCAGGGCCTGGGTTAGCCTCTACATCACCAGAGGAACAGAGGAGGACTAGAATAAGGATACGGCTAAAGGCTTTAAGAACTGGTCTTCTAGTGCGTTGGGTACATAGAATAAAGGGGGCAGATTTCCGGGTGTTATAGAAAAGATTCAGGGCATTATGTACACAAGGATATGGAAGGATATGAGTAAAGTGGGAGGTAAACCTAAGCGTTGGGGTAACAATGAAAGAGATAGCATCGCTGGAGGCATCAATTGAGTCGGTCTCCGCATGTATAGGGGGAGGGGCAAAGGAGCTATCTAGGGCAGGTTTAGCTAGGCTGGGGGGTCTACAGTGATATAGTACAATTAGAAATAACCGAAACAACAATAAACAAACCATGTTTGGGCTGAGGCTAAACATAAACAGGATGTATACCGTAAAAAGGAACAGTCCAGCAGACATCAGCTGTATAGCTGAGTTATCATAAGGTCCGGTGGTAAAGCACTAGTGAGTAAGAGGCCACGGCTAGCGTGTGCTAGCGGGCCGGGGCTAGCAGATGGATGGAATCTTCGTGGTTAACGTCGTAACCACATCAGACGATTTCGTCGGCAGACCAGTCGTGTAGGATCGGCGGGGCTCCGTGTCAACACTAGGTGGTCCCGTTCGGTTGACAGAGAGGTAGATAGCTGGGAGATGGGCCTAGCTCAGGATGATAGCCAGACCACAGCGTCCGTTTTGTTGTAGCTAGCTGGTAGCGATGAATCCGGAGTTAAAGGTCCAGTGATTCAGTGATTCCGGCGGAAAAACTGATATGTTCTGGGTCGATAACGCGCTGTCCAGACTGGCCGAATATCCGGTGATTAATGTCCAGTGATTAAAATTAATCCTGCAGAAAAAAAAAATCCAATGTTCTGGGTGAAATACCGCTAGCTTACATCATTTAGCAGACGCTCTTATCCAGAGCGACTTACAGTTAGTGAATATTTTTTTTTTTTTTTTATACTGACCCCCCGTGGGAAGCGAACCCACAACCCTGGCGTTGCAAACGCCATGCTCTATCAACTGAGCTACATCCCTGCCGGGCCAATTGTGCGCCGCCCATGAGTCTCCCGGTCGCGGCCTGCTGCGACAGAGCCTGGATTCGAACCAGGATTTAGTGGCACAGTTAGCACTGCAATGCAGTGCCTTAGAACACTGCGCCACTCAGGAGACTAATAGCAAGTAGCTAGTTAGCTGGCTAGCTAGTTTCAACTGGAGATTCTAGATTCTAGATAAAGGTAAGTCAATAATAGAATCCGTTCCACATTGAGTGAGGCGGGTTGCAGGAAAGTATATTTTGTTGAAGGATGAAAGGTCTGATAGGGAAATATGTACGAAAAATACAGAAAAATAGGGTATTTACAGGCTATTTACAGACATACGACAAAAACACAACTGCACTACTACGCCATCTTGGAAATTAAGTATATATGTATATGGGATGTATGTGTGTATGTGTATGTGTATATATGTACAGTGAGGGGAAAAATGTATTTGATCCCCTGCTGATTTTGTACGTTTGCCCACAGACAAAGAAATGATCAGTCTATAATTTCAATGGTAGGTTTACTTGAACAGTGAGAGACAGAATAACAACAACAAAATCCAGAAAAACTCATGTCAAAAATGTTTTAAATTGATTTGCATTTTAATGAGGGAAATAAATATTTGACCCCCTCTCAATCAGAAAGATTTCTGGCTCCCAGGTGTCTTTTATACAGGTAACGAGCTGAGATTAGGAGCACACTATTAAAGGGAGTGCTCCTAATCTCAGTTTGTTACCTGTATAAAAGACACCTGTCCACAGAAGCAATCAATCAATCAGATTCCAAACTCTCCACCATGGCCAAAGACCAAAGAGCTCTCCAAGGACGTCAGGGACCAAGATTGTAGACCTACACAAGGCTGGAATGGGCTACAAGACCATCGCCAAGCAGCTTGGTGAGAAGGTGACAACAGCTGGTGCGATTATTCGTAAATGGAAGAAACACAAAATAACTGTCAATCTCCCTCGGCCTGGGGCTCCATGCAAGATCTCACCTCGTGGAGTTGCAATGATCATGAGAGCGGTGAGGAATCAGCCCAGAACTACATGGGAGGATCTTGTCAATGATCTCAAGGCAGCTGGGGACCATAGTCACCAAGAAAAACAATTGGTAAAACACTACGCCGTGAAGGACTGAAATCCTGCAGCGCCCCGCAATGTCCCCCTGCTCAAGAAAGCATATATACAGGGCCGTATGAAGTTTGCCAATGAACATCTGAATGATTCAGAGGAGAACTGGGTGAAAGTGTTGTGGTCAGATGAGACCAAAATTGAGCTCTTTGGCATCAACTCAACTCGCCGTGTTTGGAGGAGGAGGAATGCTGCCTATGACCCCAAGAACACCATCCCCACCGTCAAACATGGAGGTGGAAACATTATGCTTTGGTGGTGTTTTTCTGCTAAGGGGACAGGACAACTTCACCACATCAAAGGGACGATGGACGGGGCCATGTACCATCAAATCTTGGGTGATTTCCCTCAGCCAGGGCATTGAAAATGGGTCGTCAGGCTCAAAACCTTAATGACTTGGAGAAGATCTGCAAAGAGGAGTGGGACAAAATCCCTCCTGAGATGTGTGCAAACCTGGTGGCTACTACAAAGAAACGTCTGTCCTCTGTGATTGCCAACAAGGGTTTTGCCACCAAGTACTAAGTCATGGTTTTGCAGAGGGGTCAAATACTTATTTCCCTCATTAAAATGCAAATCAATTTATAACATTTTTGACATGCGTTTTTCTGGATTTTTTTTGTTGTTATTCTGTCTCTCACTGTTCAAATAAAACCTACCATTAAAATTATAGACTGATCATGTCTTTGTCAGTGGGCAAACAAACAAAATCAGCAGGGGATCAAATACTTTTTTCCCTCACTGTATATATATATATACAGTGGGGAGAACAAGTATTTGATACACTGCCGATTTTGCAGGTTTTCCTACTTACAAAGCATGTAGAGGTCTGTAATTGTTATCATAGGTACACTTCAACTGTGAGAGACGGAATCTAAAACAAAAATCCAGAAATCACATTGTATGATTTTTTAAGTAATTCATTTGCATTTTATTGCATGACATAAGTATTTGATCACCTACCAACCAGTAAGAATTCCGGCTCTCACAGACCTGTTAGTTTTTTCTTTAAGAAGCCCTCCTGTTCTCCACTCATTACCTGTATTAACTGCACCTGTTTGAACTCGTTATCTGTATAAAAGAACACCTGTCCACACACCTCAATCAAACAGACTCCTACCTCTCCACAATGGCCAAGACCAGAGAGCTGTGTAAGGACATCAGGGATAAATTGTAGACCTGCACAAGGCTGGGATGGGCTACAGGACAATAGGCAAGCAGCTTGGTGAGAAGGCAACAACTGTTGGCGCAATTATTAGAAAATGGAAGAAGTTCAAGATGACGGTCAATCACCCTCGGTCTGGGGCTCCATGCAAGATCTCACCTCGTGGGCATCAATGATCATGAGGAAGGTGAGGGATCAGCCCAGAACTACATTGCAGGACCTGGTCAATGACCTGAAGAGAGCTGGGATCACAGTCTCAAAGAAAACAATTAGTAACACACTACGCCGTCATGGATTAAAATCCTGCAGCGCACGCAAGGTCCCCCTGCTCAAGCCAGCGCATGTCCAGGCCCATCTGAAGTTTGCCAATGACCATCTGGATGATCCAGAGGAGGAATGGGAGAAGGTCATGTGGTCTGATGAGACCAAAATAGAGCTTTTTGGTCTAAACTCCACTCGCCGTGTTTGGAGGAAGAAGAAGAATGAGTACAACCCCAAGAACACCATCCCAACCGTGAAGCATGGAGGTGGAAACATCATTCTTTGGGGATGCTTTTTCTGCAAAGGGGACAGGACGACTGCACCGTATTGAGGGGAGGATGGATGGGGCCATGTATCGCGAGATCTTGGCCAACAACCTCCTTCCCTCAGTAAGAGCATTGAAGATGGGTCGTGGCTGGGTCTTCCAGCATGACAACGACCCGAAACACACAGCCAGGGCAACTAAGGAGTGGCTCCGTAAGAAGCATCTCAAGGTCCTGGAGTGGCCTAGCCAGTCTCCAGACCTGAACCCATAGAAAATCTTTGGAGGGAGCTGAAAGTCCGTATTGCCCAGCGACAGCCCCGAAACCTGAAGGATCTGGAGAAGGTCTGTATGGAGGAGTGGGCCAAATCCCTGCTGCAGTGTGTGCAAACATGGTCAAGACGTACAGGAAACATATGATCTCTGTAATTGCAAACAAAGGTTTCTGTACCAAATATTAAGTTCTGCTTTTCTGATGTATCAAATACTTATGTCATGCAATAAAATGCAAATTAATTACTTAAAAATCATACAATGTGATTTCTGGATTTTTGTTTTAGATTCTGTCCTTCACAGTTGAAGTGTACCTATGATAAAAATTACAGACCTCAACATGCTTTGTAAGTAGGAAAACCTGCAAAATCGGCAGTGTATCAAATACTTGTTCTCCCCACTGTATATGTATATGTAGGTATGTGTGTATGTGTATATATGTATAACATGGGGGATTGGAAGTGATGCAGACAATTAAATTTGATGGAAGTTACAATCTATCTGCAATATTAAGCTGACCCCCCCCCCCCCCCCCCCCAAAAAAAAATAAAAAAATTAAATTAAAATAAAACATACTCATTAAAACAGCAGTGAATCAAAACCGTCCCTGCGTTTTCACAACCATTCACCTTCTTTATTAGAATAATAGAATTTGTGGCTTCCATCGAGTCTCAGTTTTCTCTGCCATATTTCACTAATTTATGGGCTTGCTGATCTAAATCACTCATCTCTCTCTTCCCTCCACTCTGCCTTTAGAATACAATCACAATCTCTAGCCCAATTTTCTAAAGATTTCATTCAGAAGGTAATATCCTCTTTACAGTAAAAAAGCTACCTTATTCTTTCCTTCTCTCTAGCTATGATTTTCCCCAGTTTGATTCTAGCAGAACTGCAGTAAGAGTAGCGAGGGCAGGGCAACCCTTGGGCTCTGTGTGTGTGTGTGTGTGAGTCCCTCTCTTCTCTGTGTTCCTCTTCCTCCGTTTCTTCTGCAGTGACCCTTTTTCCACCCTTCTCCAAGTGCTGAAGAAATATATTCTCTTATAGTTTACCCTGGTAGACGTTATTATGTGGACAATGGCTTGTGAGCAAAGGAATGATTTATAGGTCTAGTAATTATGTTATTCAAAGACTCTCGAAGGGACACAGCGAGAGGTGAGGGAGAGATCGGGAAGCAGTGAGTGGGGGCTTTCCTCCTTTGACTTTCTCCCTATGGTTTCTTTGATTACACTCACTCCATCTTTCCATCCATCCATCCCTTGCCTTTTACCTCCATCGCTCCTCTCTCTTCCCCCCTCTCCATCTCCTCCCCCTGTATTTACCCAGCCTGATGAAAGACACCTTGGAAGGGCCAGCAGATCTCTTCAGCTGAGCACAGACAGTCAATTACCCCCTGGGTGACCGCTCGGACAGCTAGTCTGTGTGTGTGTGTGTATGTTTTTTGGGCGTGTCTGTGAAAGGTGAGGGGTGGCTCTGCAGATGTCAACATAATCATTCCCACACAGTATAAAGGCATAGACACATTGCCTTGTGTCCATGTCAATACAACAGATACACCATTCACTCACATATTTAATCAGAGAGCTGTATAAGCCTAAATATGTTCATAACACTGATGGAGTGACCTTACTGTGAAACTGTGCAGATTACAGAGACTACAGTGAGATTGGAGGAGGTAGGGGACAATCACACATGCTTCCCTGCCCAGGATTGATTTGTTTACCTGTGCTGTACTGAACAATCCCTGCTGCATTGCATGCACACACTTGTTCTAAAGCAGAGTACACACACAAACACACACTTTTGCTGCACTGGTTCTACTCAACCCCAGAGGAAAAGGCACTTATCACTTGAACAGATCTTTTTAAAATGCTGACCTCTGGATTTCTAGTGACTCATAGCTCCACCTACTGGTTATAAAGTGGAAGTGTAGTTTCATGTGTAGCTCAGAGAACACCTTTACCTGGAAACTAATAAAAGGCCGAATTGTACCCCACAGCGAGAAAAACAAATTTTCATGCAGATTGGACTTTTTAATATGCTTAAATATGATTGAAGTAAAGTGATCACCCAGCATAAGAAACTCTGTATGTTTCTATATCTGTTTTGTCACCAAGCCCCAAATACTATCCACTACTGTGACCTGTACGCTCTTGTTGGCTGGTCCTCACTACATATTTGTCGCCAAACCCACTGGCTCCAGGTCATCTCTGTTACGGATACAGGTATCCTGTGTCTTTTTGTGTTTTTCTCTCTTCGCCCTAAATCACAGGTGTCCTGTATGTTCCTGATTGGTGGTTGTTGGGGTGTCTGCTGATTGCTGAGGTGGACCAATCAGTGGACATTCCTCTGCATTGCAACCACCTGTTTCTGGTTTTTCAATCACACATCCCATTGTTTAAAGCCGGTCAGCTGTGTTTGTTGTTAGAGACTATTTCCGTATGTGAGTATGGATACTGGTGTGTCCATAGTTTTGTGTACTCACTCATTTGCTGGTTACTCTGTTTGGTAACTTTGTGTGTTTCTGGGGAAAAGGGGAATTTAAGCAAGTTGCCCTTGGGCGTACATTACCCGTAGGAGAAGAAACTGTCCTAAAAACACTAGTTAGACCTGAGCGGACCACCCACTGTAATTTCTGAATGATTAGCAGTAGCTTAGCGGGTTCTTGAGGCAGGCAAGATCAGTTTAGGGTGTTTTACACTATTGTTTCATTTCTTGGGTCCTGCTCAGCCCTTTTTCCCCAAACCTTTACCATGTGTTCAAAAATAACTTTTATGTTTGACGGTAGTTTATGGTGTCGTGTAGTTTTTGTTTCTCACTGTTCCATGTCACGCTTCTAATTTGCATGAATTATGTTATGGGTCTCTTGTCCATCCACCCTAGACGTTTAAAGCCACGGGGTTCGTAACATAATTGATACCCATGCTACTCATTGCATATTAGTTAGTGTCTGGTTCAGTGTTGAGCTTGGCAGCTGTGCAACCTGTTTTTTTTGTGTTCAGTATTCGTCGGCTCGTGTTAGTTTAGGATGGCTACTGTTGAGTTGGATGCATTTTTGGAAAACCCTACGTGGGGAGGTTTTTTGAGAATTGCCGTAGAATGGATCTACAGGCTTTGGTTGACCACTTTTCTGTACCCCTATCAAGGGTTTTTTAGTGAAAGCAGAAGTTAGGAAAGCAGTGTTAGAGATATTATTGAACGAGCGAGTGCTTGAATTACCGCCGCCTGACCCTGCTGCTCCCGTAGGGGAATTTTGGTTTTGTCCCGTAAACCCCTCGGGGGTCGAGGACGAGGCTAAGGCTCCAAACAAAATTGCCCCCGTTTTTTTTACCCCCTCTCCCAGCCGACAGTGGGTGCTAGGAGGATGTCCCCTCGACAAAGGCTCCAAATGGAGGCGGGAAAAAGCGGGAAAAAATCAGGGAAAAAAGCTTGGGGATGGAAAATGGAATAGAGGCCGAAAAAAGGGGACGCCCTTTAAATAGAGGCAGAAAAGGGGACGCGAGGCTTGATCAAGAACTGGAGATGCGGGAAAAAAGAACGGGGGGCAGAAACAGGAGGTTGTCTCTAATCAACACCTTTTTGAGCCCTCCCCACCAGCTGTGTCGTCTGTACTTTTTATATTTGAAAAAAGATCCCCCTTTGGGATCTGGTTGGGAGTCAGAGGTTGATTTCCCATTTTCCCGGGTTTTTGAACATATAAACCCGGGATAAATTGAAATGGCCGGGAAAGGGGTTTTGGTGCTATTACTTTTAAATTTAAATTAAAAGGTAAAACCCAAGAGGGGGGTCAAACCCTACCTCTTGAAGCCGCTTTAATTATGACGTGGTCAAAACTACGTTTTTTCGTGGGGCCCATGAAGGGTTTTTTTCCCGAGGATATCGACAGAATTTAGGTTTAAAAAAGTCTCCCACCCCAGATTTTTGTGGAGGTTTTTTAGAGGGCAAAGGGAAAAAAAGTTTGAAATGGCCCCAGTGTAGTAAGGGAACTGATTTTAACCTTACGGGAAATTTTTTGTTAAAGAGTTTTTAAAAATTTCTTCCCCAACGCATTAGTTTTTTCTGAAAAGACAGGAAAAATATCCTCAATGAGGAACGTCTGTATTGGCCGAAACCCCCAAAATTTTTGTTGGGCGCAAAAAAGAGCGTGTTTTCGGCTCGTACGGGGCAGGGCCGCGGAGTTGCTAACCCTTTTTCCTATCAACCTGAAATACATCCCGCACGCCCAAAAGATGGGGGGGCACTGTTTTATTGTCATAAGGTGGGACCTATGGTTAATGATTCTTCGCTTAAACCAAACAGGGGATGCCTCAGCACGCCAGGGCCCCCCCCAAAGGGGGTTTGGGGTGATTTGTACGGTTTTTAAAGGGCCCGGGAAACAAAAAAGAGGCCCCCAAGTAAAGTGGGTTTTTAAAAATTTCCCTTTTCCCGTCCCAGAAACAGTTTTGAACCGTCCTTTTTTTAGGGGTTTTTTTTCCATTCAGATGACGAAGGGTCTCAGCGTCCCGGTTTGAATCCCCAAGATAAATGGTGGGGGCGCAGTCGTTCATACTATCGATGTGTTGCCCTTGTTTCCCAAAAATTTCAATTTTGGTTCCCGTGGGGTTTTGTACAAAGGGAATTTAAATGGGGTAAAAATGACCCCGTCTCTTCCCAGGAGCTGGAAAAGGGTTTTTCCCCCGATGTGTTTTCCCCGCTTGGCTGTCACACGTGCCCCAAGCACAAAAGGGGTGGGAATTTATAGATTTTTCGAACACCCATTTCTATTCAGGGGGAAAAGTGTACCCAGAGGATGTTTTTGGGGGCTAAAAATTTTGGTTTAAACGGTGCGCTGACCAACAGCCCAGAGGAAAGGGAAAAAGGATTTGGGAAATTTTTTGGGTGAGGCAATACAGTTTTCCATCAATGGAGCGCTGATCCCCTTTCCCAAAAAGGTTTTACATTAGCCTGGTAAATGTTTTTTTTTTGTGTTGTCCAAAAAGGAGGGTAAAGAAGAAAAACATGGCATACTTTATTTTGGTTAAACTCCTCGCGTAAAGGACATCCAATTTGACCCGGGGGAGATTTGGGAAAGCTTTTTACCAAATATTTAAACCCCCAAAAAAAGCCTTTCCCACAAAAAGGTTTTTACCCTCGTCATGATCACCAGTGGGTCCGGACATCTGGGAAATCACCCCGACTTATTTATCAGTTTTTTACAATATTTATTTTGGCCTGGTTTTAAAAAAAGATGTGGTCAGTTTCCCTTTTGGAAATTTCCCAAAAACCGTCAAGTAAAGGGGGGGCCCCAAACCAAATTTTTTCTCCGGGGCCCCCTTTGGGCCCCTAAACCCGTCATAGGAACCATTCGAACATGTGTGGTTGATTGTGTTTGGGCCATTAAACCCAAAAACAAAATTGGGGAACCAGTTTAAAGTTGACGATTATGTGTTGGGCCCCCAGGTACCCCGAGGCCATTCCTTGCGAAGGAAAAATTTTGCTTTTCAGGTGGTTTGGGGAGTAAAACGTTTTAAACAAATTCTTCTAAAATTTTTTGGGGTTTCCCAAGGTGAAAACAAACTGATCAGGGTACGGGAATTTTCCCTTTTTAAAAATTTTCAAAAAAGGTTTTAAAATCCCTTTTCAGTTCACACCGTGTGTCAAGCGCATATCCCAAAACCCGGGGCTAAAGGGGGCGCTTGAACGTTGGCACAGACATGAAATCTTGTCCCCTAAAAATTGCTTTGGGAAATTTTAGAAGGATTGGGATGAAGGAGTTCCCCATTTTTTTTTTGCTGTCTGTGAGACAGTACAGGAAACCTTTTGGGGTTTAGCCCGTGAAATGGTGTTTGGACAAACCATGAAGGGCCTATGAAAATCCTTGAAAGGAAACGTTTTTAACCCCAAAAAATTTTGGTGAAAGAAAATGTGTTGGACTACGTTAAATCGGGTTTGTGACGCCTACATGGGGGGCCGTGCCTAGCAAAGGAACCTGGGCTTTCCTCACAAAAGGATGAAAAGAAACAAAGACAACAGGCCCGTTTCGTTTTACTGCAGCCCCGGTGACCCAAAATTCTTGTATTTTTTGCTTTGGGGGGGAGCGTCCCTTGTCACACGTTTTTTGGGGCCTTAAGGGAAAAAGAAAAGAAAATTAAATGAAACTGGGGAAAGTGATACAAATCCGGGTAGAAAACGCCCAAACCCCGGGTGCCCCCGTTAACATTTTGAAGACTACCCCCCCGGGGCCCGTCACTCAGATAGGGCAGTCCAAAAGAAACGGTGAGTCGGCTATTCTATTGCTGGGTAACGGGGGTTTTTAGTGGGGAGGTCATGTTAAAGATGTGGGCGGGAAAGGGGTTTGGGGTTGCCCAATACTCAGCCGAAATGTGCTAATTTCCCCAAATTTAGAGATGCTGCTGGCTCTCCCCCCAAGCCGAAATTTATTTTAAAGTAAAGGACAGTCAATGGTATTGTGAGATATTAAAAACAAGCTTTCCATGTATTTTTAATGATGTTTTTTACATGCCAAAGTGTTTTGAACATGAAAATTAATGTTGGAAAAAATGCACCTATCAAGCAAAATGCCCTTTTCGTGCAAAGTTCTAAAAGAAAAATAATGAGGGATGAGGTCGGTTTTTTTGCGGAGAATAACCTGGAAGGGCCCAAATTCCCAAATCCCCTTGGGTTTCCGTTTTAATTTTGGTTCCCAAAACCCGATGGGGAAACCAGGGTTTTGTCGGACATCGGAAGGGCCCAAAAATTTTTTTACAGTGCCCGAAATCGTTCCCGTTACCCAGGGAAAGGAATGATTGAATTTCTGTTGGGGGCGCTATTAAACCAAAACCCAGATCTTTAAAAGGTTTCGGCAGGTGCCCTTAAACCCCCATGCCCCCGACCAAACTTGCCTTTGTTTACCCCCGAAACAATTCCCACAAAATGCTGTCATGGGATTTGGGATGCGGAACCACCACCACTTTTCCCCTGCCCCGGGTTTAAAACAGTATTGGTGGGGTTCCCCCGATTGTAGTGCTTACCCTTTATGATCTGGTAATTTATTTTAACTGATTTGGGCTAAATTTCACTCTAAGGGGGTGGGTTTTAAAGGGCTAGCAAACCGCTTCTTAACCCCGAAAATTTGCAAAGTTTCCCAGTTTGGGAAGGCCACTGTGGTCCTCTGTAGCCCCAGCTGGTAAAAGAAAGGCGCTTGTAAAAACCCAAGGTAGTGGGGTTTGAAACCGGGGGTCACCCATACCCCAAAAAAAAAAAATGCACGGAGGGCGTTTAAATCGCTTTTGGAAAAAGCTCTGCAAATGGCTATTTTATTTATTATTATTATTATTTTTTATCTGGTAAAGGTCCCGGGCCCGGGGCAGGGGCGGGCCCCCTAGTGCCAAGGTCCTTTGCTATAAAAGCATTTCCCCCCCACCTACCACCAAAGAGAGCTACCGGGGGCTTTTTAGGGATGGTTGGTACTTTCGTAGTTTTTGGAAAAAAGTACTCCGGGAGTTTTCTCCATTTACGGATTTTTTCAGTCCTGCGAAAATGTGTATGGTCTTTAAAATTGTAGTTTTGACTTTTTAAAAAAATGCTAAAGCCTCTTATGGGGGGGGGAAAAAAAATACCCCCCTTTTCTTTCCCCAGATTTTGAAAGAACCCTTTTTTAAAATTTAGGTAGATTTCAAGGCCAGAGGTGGGTGGGCTGTTTTTACTACGAGGACCCGAGTGGAGGGGGGAAAATCCTGTTGTTATTTTTTACGGGAAATTTAAAAAAATGTCAGACCAAAAAACCCATTCCAACCCCCTTTAACAAAAAGCTCTAGCCTTTTTTGTTACTCTCAGTACTTTGAAATTAGGGTTGGGTTCCAGGGATTTCCAGTGATAGTGTATATGACTATAAACCCCCTTTTTTTTCCCACCGGAAGTACAACCAGAAACCAAAGCCTTTTGCGGGGCACTTGTAGTGCAAAATTAAATTTTGGGGGATCCGCCCAAAAAGGGGCGGGTAATTGTTTTGGGAGAGCTTTGTCTCGTGTTTTAAAAAATTATATTTTTTTGTTTTTTTTTTTATCCCCCTAAAAGGGGTTTGGCTTTGATCTTTAAAATTTTTGGGTGGGGTTTTTGGGGTGGGAAGTGTTTTCGCAAACCATTTGGGTTTTTCTTTTTTTGGGGGGGAGTGTTACGGATACAGGGATCCGGGGGTTTTTTTTGTGTTTTTTCCCCCCTTTTGCCCCAACCACAGGTGTCCCGTATGTTTTCCGATTGGTGGGGTTTTTGGGGTGTCTGGATTGCTGAGGTGGGGCCAAACCGTGGAAATTTCCTTGGGGCCCTTGCACCACCTGTTTTTTGGTTTTTAATACACATCCAAATTTTTTAAAAGCCGGTCAGTTGTGGTTTTTTTTTTAGAGACTATTTCCTATGGAGGATGGATACGTGGGTCCCTAGGGTTTTTTGGGACCCCCCTAAATTTTCTGGGTTTCTTGTTTGGTAACTTTTTTTTTTTCTGGGAAAAGGGGAATTTAAGCAAATTGCCCTTGGGCGGAAATACCCGTAGGAAGAAACTGTCTAAAAAACACTAGTTAGACCTGAGCGACCACCACTGTAATTGTTGTATGATTAGCAGTTAGCTTAGCGGTTCTTGAGGCAGGCAAGATCAGTTTAGGGGTGTTTTACACTATTGTTTCATTTCTGGGGTCCTGCTCAGCCCTTTTTCCCAAACCTTTACCGTGCTGTTCAAAAAATAAACATTTTATGTTTGACGGTAGTTTATGGTTGTCGTGTAGTTTTTGTTCTCACTGTTCCATGTCACACGCTTCTAATTTGCACTGAATTATGTTACGGGTCTCTTGTCCTCCACCTTAGACGTTTAAAGCCACGGGGTTCGTAACAATCTACAAATCACTTCTAGGCAAATCCCCGCCTTATCTTAACTCATTGGTCACCATAGCAACACCCACCGTAGTATGCGCCCAGCAGGTATATCTCACTGGTCATCCCCAAAGCCAACACCTCCTTTGGCCGCCATTCCTTCCAGTTCTCTGCTGCCAATGACTGGAACGAATTGCAAATCTCTGAAGCTGGAGACTCTTATCTCCCTCACTAACTTTAAGCATCGTTGTCAGAGCACCTTAACGATCACTGCACCTGTACATAGCCCATCTGAAATTAGCCCACCCAACTACCTCATCCCCATATTGTTATTTATTTTGCTCATTTGCACCTCAGTATCTCTATTTGCACATCATCTCTTGCACATCTATCATTCACAGTATTAATACAATTGTAATTATTTTGCACTATAGCCTATTTATTGCCTTACCTCCATAACTTGCTACATTTGCACACACTGTATATATATTTTCTGTTGTATTTTTGACTTTATGTTTTGTTTATCCCATGTGTAACTCTGTGTTGTTGTTTTTTATCGCACTGCTTTGCTTTATCTTGGCCAGGTTGCAGTTGTAAATGAGAACTTGTTGTCAACTGGTTTACCTGGTTAAATTAAGGTGAAATAAAATAAAAAATTAAATATCCGTCCCTCCCCTGTGCCGGGTTACGACAAAGTCAACATGTCCCTACCTCAATCAAGTAGAAATGTAAAATGGTTAAGGTAAGGGTTAAGTTTAGTGTTAGGTAAGGGTTATAGTTTAGGTTCATTGTAGGGACTCCCAAGGAATCTGGATAGCAGTGACCGTACTCCCTGGATATACAGTATACATATTTAACATTTACATTTACATTTTAGTCATTTAGCAGACGCTCTTAACCAGAGCGAACTTACAGGAGCAATTAGGGTTAAGTGCCTTGCTCAAGGGCACATTAACGTCATTTAGCAGACGCTCTTAGCCAGAGCGACTCACAAATTGGTGCGTTCACCCTATAGCCAGTGGGATAACCCTTTACAATTTGGGGGGGGGGGGGGGGGGGTTAGAAGGAATACTTTATCCTATCCCAGGTATTCCTTAAAGAGGTGGGGTTTCAAATGTCTCCGGAAGGTGGTGAGTGACTCCGCTGTCTGGCGTCGTGAGGGAGCTTGTTCCACCATTGGGGTGCCAGAGCAGCGAACAGTTTTGACTGGGCTGAGCGGGAGCTATGCTTCCGCAGAGGAAGGGGAGCCAGCAGGCCAGAGGTGGATGAACGCAATGTCCTCGTTTGGGTGTAGGGACTGATCAGAGCCTGAAGGTACAGAGGGTGCCTGTCCCCTCACTGCTCATAGGCAAGCACCATGGTCTTGTAGCGGATGCGAGCTTCAACTGGAAGCCAGTGGAGTGTGCGGAGGAGGGGGGTGACGTGAGAGAACTGGGAAGGTTGAACACCAGACGGGCTGTGCGGCATTCTGGATGAGTTGTAGGGGTTTAATGGCACAGGCAGGGAGCCCAGCCAACAGGAGTTGCAGTAGTCCAGACGGGAGATGACAAGTGCCTGGACCAGGACCTGCGCCGCTCCTGTGTAAGGCAGGGTCGCACTCTCCGAATGGTTGTAGAGCATGAACCTGCAGGAGCGGGTCACCGCCTTGATGTTGGCGGAGAACGACAGGGTGTTGTCCAGGTCACGCCTAGGCTCTTCGCACTCTGGGAGGGGGAACACAGCGGAGTTGTCAACCGTGATGGCGAGATCCATGGAACGGGCAGTCCTTCCCGGAGGAAGACCCAGCTCCGTCTTGCCAGGTTCAGCTTGAGGTGGTGATCCGTCATCCATACTGATATGTCTGCCAGACATGCAGAGATGCGATTCGCCACCTGGTTTCAGAAGGGGGAAAGGGAAAGAAGATAGTTGTGTATCGTCAGCGTAGCAATATAGGGAGAGACCATGTGAGGATATGACAGAGCCAAGTGACTTGGTGTATGGGGAGAAAAGGAGAGGGCCCTATCATTTAACATTGTAATACACTACCCCTACATGCCATTGTGTGCTGAAGCTAGGGGTTTATTTTTCCACTGTCACTAGGCCTACACATTCACACTAAAACTTAATTGAATGGGGGATGCATAAACTACTTTTCACTGAAGAAGGGAAAATGAGGTACAACGTAACTTCAAACGAAGAAATCAGCCTGACAAACCAATAAAATCATAACGGTATCTAATATAGTTGGATACAGGAGAGCCTATTCTACAATAATGTAACGTACATGTATGTGCTAGTTTATTTATCTAATTGGTCAATGAAAGTGTAAATGTGGATGGGTACGCTACTTCATTCAATGATTACGGTATTGTAAAAAGGTAGATACAGGAGTAGCCTATAGTCTACAATAAAACGTCATTGAAGTGCTATAGTAAAATTTATTTAAATGATGAATGAAATTGTAAATGGGGATGGGTAGGCTACTTCATTCAGTGAATACTGAATGTCTTGCCATCTCGGGGAGTATGTTAATGAAGGCTTTTCAGCTGTTGAACTATGGCAATGTAGAACTAATTTCTAATCTATCTTTATTTAGTCAAGAAGTGATGAGCCAAAGCAACCTATCAGTGTCACTGCAGTGTTCTACCCCACTGCTCACCCTCCACAAGCAACCATTTCCTCTTCTCCTGTTCAACTAATTTGCCACCACACGGGAAATGGACTGCACATACATACCCCTGTGCCATCTCATTGCAACATGATCCATCCAGGCCTCAGCTGGATGCCTGAAGGTGGAGAATGTAAACAAGATGCTACAGTAGTGTGTGTTGTGTGTGTATGGATGGAGTTCCGAGAAAATACATGAGTGTGATATGCCCCTCTGTGTCAATGTTAAAATGGAAATAAATGAAAGATGGAAAAGGAGATAGTGATGAGAGTGAGAGCATACAGTATAAAAATTTAAAAGACCCCTTTGGGTATCCAAAATGGTGTGGGGTTGCCCTCTTGTGTCTCCTTTTTGTCTGTTTGAGGATACTACAGTCAACCCTGGGGGAAAGGTTCTTGAAACACTGCTATTTAAATCTGAGCAGAGGTTGACGAAAACCTTCAAAGGTGGGGGTTTGCTCTGTTGCGTGTTAATTTGAATACCAGGCAGATGTTTGATACAGAATGAAATGGTGTGAACTTAACATTTGGGAACTTGTTGAGTACCCTCTTTGAAAAAGGGGTTCCAACAGGGTTCTTTGATGGTCACCAAAGGAGAACCCTTTTTTGGGTTCCTGTGGAATGGATCCAAAGGGTTCTACCTAGGCACAGAAGGGTTTCTACTGGAACCAAAAGGGTTCTCCTATGGGTACAGCGGAATAAACCCTTTTTGGGTTTGGGTAGATGGGCCCTACACTCAGAAAAAAAGTGCTATTTTGCAGGTGGTTTCATTGGTGGTGGGGAGTTAAGATAATCAGATACTCAAATGAAACATCCCCACTTTTAGCAAAACATTTGCAAGCAGGCGAAGTAACCTTCTATGTGTGCTGAGGCATGTGGGATCACTCAACATTGACAGGACGCCCAAAAAAAGCATGCTCACATGCAAAAAAAAGATAACATGTGTCTAATTTTGCAACCGTTATGCAATTATTTAGAGACAGATACAAATAGCTAACCCTGGCTACCAAATGTTCTAGCATTAAATTATTGAGGCAAGCAGATCAGAGATGCCCAAGGGGGGTACCCGTGTAGCTAAAGTTGGTAGAGCATGGCTTTGCAACGCCAGGGTTGTGGGTGCGATTCCCACGGGGGGGGCAGTATGAAAAAATTAAATAAGGTATGCACTCACTAACTGTAAGTCGCTCTGGATAAGAGCGTCTGCTAAATTACTAAAATGTAAAGTACCCAAGCATATGCCATGTGTTTTGGGTGACACACAAATTTTGTTGTCATATTTTTTACGTTTTTTTTGTTTGTTTATTTTTATGGCGCCAACCCTTGTATCTTTCCCCTGGGCCTCCCAGGTATTTCCCATTTAAAGTAATGTCAAATCCAAATCAAAATTTGATGGGTCACATACACGGGTTTCAGCAGATGTTTATTGCAGGTGTAGCGAAATGCTTGTGCTTCTAGCTCCGACAATGCAGTAATATCGAACAATTTCACAACTATACCCAAAACACACACAAATCTAAGTAAGGAATGATTAAGAATATTACATATATGGACGAGCGATGTCAGAGCGGCATGGACTAAGATACAGTAGAATAGTATAGGATACAGTTATAACATACAGTGCTATGAAAAGTATTTGCCCCCTTTCTAAATTTTTTCTACTTTGCATATTTGTGATACTGAATGTATCAGATCTTCAACCAAAACCTAATTTAGATAAAGGGAACATAAGTGAACAAATAACACAACAATTACATTTTTATTTCATTTATTTCAAAGTACGCAACCCAATTCCCCTGTGTGAAAGTAATTGCCCCTTACACTCATACGGTTTTTGCCACTAGCTGCAATGACTCAAACCAAATGCTTCCTGTAGTTGTTGATCCAAACTCTCACGTCGCTGTGGAGGGAATTTTTGGGCCCCCTCTTCCATGCAGAACTGCTTTAACTCAGTGACGTGTGGGTTTTCAAGCATGCACTGCTTGTTTCAAGTCCTGCCACAACATCTCAATTGGGATTAGGTCTGGACTTTAACTAGGCCATTCCAAAACTTCCAATTGTTGCTTTTAGCAATTTTCATGTAGACTTGATTGTGTGTTTTTGGAAACATTGTCTTGCTGCATGACCCAGTGCGCTTCAGCTTCAGCTCACAGACGGATGGTCTGACATTCTCCTGTATAATTATCTGATACAGAGCAGAATTCATGGTTCTTCTATTAAAGGGAAGTCGTCCAGGTCCTGAGGCAGCAAAGCATCCCAAAACCCTCACACCACCACCACCATGCATGACCTTTGGTATGCATCCTTACACAGGAAAACGGCACAGGTCCTAATCCAGGCACTTGTCTCTCCGTCTGGATTACTGCAACTCGCTGTTTGGGTGGCCTCCCTGCAAAGTCCATTAAACCTACAACTAAACCAGAAACCGCAGCCCGTCTGGTGTTCAAAACCCTTTCCCCAAATTCTCTCACGTCACCCCCTCCTCCGCACACTCCACTGGCTTCCAGTTGAAGCTCGCATCCGTTACAAGACCATGGTGCTTGCCTTTGGAGCAGCGAGGGGAACGGCCCCCTCTGTACCTTCGGGCTTGATCAGTCCCTACACCCCAAAAAGAGGGCATTGCGTTCATCCACCTGGGGCCTGCTGGCTCCCCTTCCTCTGCGGAAGCATAGTTCCCGCTCAGCCCAGTCAAACTGTTCGCTGCTCTGGCAACCCAATGGTGGAACAAGCTCCCTCACGACGCCAGGACAGCGGAGTCACTCACCACCTTCCGGAGACCTTTGAAAAACCCCCCCTCTTTAAGGAATACCTGGGATAGGATAAAGTAATCCTTTCTACCCCCCCCCCCCCCCCCCCACCCCACAGCGGAGTCACTCACCACCTTCCGGGACATTTGAAACCCCACCTCTTTAAGGGAAACCTGGGATAGGATAAAATACTCCCTTTTACCCCCCCCCCCCCCCCAAAAAAAAAAATAAAAAAAATAAATAAATAAAAAAAATTAAAAAATTGAAAGTGGTATCCCACTGGCTATAGGGTGAATGCATCAATTTGTGAGTCGCTCTGGACTAGAGCGTCTGCCTAAATGAAAGTAAATGTGCCCTTGAAACAAGGCACTTAACCCTAATTCCCCCTGTAGTCGCTCTGGAAAAAGAGCGTTGCTAAATGACTAAAATGTAAATTAATGTGCTTACTGTGGAATGCAGAGTTTTTGGGTTTTTTGGGAATCCAGACCTAATCCCAAATTTAGATGTTGTGGCAGGACTTGAAACAGCATTTCATGCTTGAAACCCACCCCGTCACTGAGTTAAAGCAGTTCTGCATGGAAGAGTGGGCCAAAATTCCTCCACAGCGCGTGAGAGACTGATCAACACTACAGGAAGCATTTGGTTGGAGTCATTTCAGCTAAAGGTAGCACAACCAGTTATTGAGTGTAAGGGGCAATTACTTTTTCACACAGGGGAATTGGGTGTTGCATAACTTTGGGTTTTTGAAATAAAGAAATATAAAAATGTAATTGTTCTGTTTATTGTTCACTTAGTTCCCTTTATCTAATATTAGGTTTTGGTTTGAAGATCTGATAACATTCAGTATCACAAATATGCAAAAGTAAGAAAATTAGAAAGGGGGCAAATACTTTTTCATAGCACTGTATCAGATGAGTAATGCAAGATATGTAAAAAATTATTAAGTGACTAAGATACGTAGAATAGAATAGAATACAGTATATACAGTGGGGAGAACAAGTATTTGATACACTGCCGATTTTGCAGGTTTTCCTACTTACAAAGCTATAGAGGTCTGTAATTTTTTTCATAGGGACACTTCAACTGTGAAAAATGGAATCTAAAAAAAAAATCCCAGAAAATCACAATGTATGATTTTTAAGTAATTAATTTGTATTTTATTGCATGACATAAGTATTTGATCACCTATCAACCAGTAAGAATTCCGGCTCTCACAGACCTGTTAGTTTTTCTTTAAGAAGCCCTCCTCTTCTCCACCTATTACCTGTATTAACTGCACCTGTTTGAAACTCGTTACCTGTATAAAAACACCTGTACACACACATCAATCAAACAGACTCCAACCTCTCCACAATGGCCAAGACCAAGAGGCTGTGTAAGGACATCAGGGATACAATGTAGACCTGCACAAGGCTGGGATGGGCTACAGGACAATAGGCAAGCAGCTTGGTGAGAAGGCAACAACTGTTGGCGCATTATTAGAAAATGGAAGAAGTTCAGATGACGGTCAATCACCCTCGGTCTGGGGCTCCATGCAAGATCTCACCTCGTGGGGCATCAATGATCATGAGGAAGGTGAGGGATCAGCCCAGAACTACACGGCAGGACCTGGTCAATGACCTGAAGAGAGCTGGGACCACAGTCTCAAAGAAAACCATTAGTAACACACTACGCCGTCATGGATTAAAATCCTGCAGCGCACGCAGGTCCCCCTGCTCAAGCCAGCGCATGTCCAGGTCCGTCTGAAGTTTGCCAATGACCATCTGGATGATTCAGAGGAGGAATGGGAGAAAGGTCATGTTGTCTGATGAGACAAAAAATTTAGCTTTTTGGTCTAAACTCCACTCCGCGTGGTTGGAGGAAGAAGAAGGATGAGTACAACCCAGAACACCATCCCAACCGTGAAGCATGGAGGTGGAAACATCATTCTTTGGGGATGCTTTTTCTGCAAAGGGGACAGGAACGACTGCAACCGTATTGAGGGGAGGATGGATGGGGCATGTATCGCGAGATCTGGCCAACAACCTCCTTCCCTCAGTAAGAGCATTGTAGATGGGTCGTGGCTGGGTCTTCCAGTATGACAACGACCCGAAACACACAGCCAGGGCAACTAAGGAGTGGCTCCGTAAGAAGCATCTCAAGGTCCTGGAGTGGCCTAGCCAGTCTCCAGACCTGAACCCAATAGAAAATCTTTGGAGGGGGCTGAAAGTCCGTATTGCCCAGCGACAGCCCCGAAACCTGAAGGATCTGGAGAAGGTCTGTATGGAGGAGTGGCCAAATCCTGCTGCAGTGTGTGCAAAACGGTCAAGACCTACAGGAAAACGTATGATCTCTGTAATTGCAAACAAAGGTTTCTATACCAATGTTAAGTTCTGCTTTTCTGATGTATCAAATACTTATGTCATGCAATAAAATGCAAATTAAATTACTTAAAAATCATGCAATGTGATTTTCTGGAATTTTTTTTTTTTTTAATTTGTTCCCCTCACAGTTGAAAAGGGGACCTTTATAAAAAAATTACCGGGCCTCCCAATGCTTTGTAAGTTGGGGAAAAACCGCAAAAATCGGGCCCGGTCCAAAAAAAATTTTTCTCCCCCCCCCTTTTCATATGGGTGGAAAAAAGGGGGTAATGCAAAAAAATATTTTAAACATTATTAAAATGGCTAGTGTTTTTAATTTTTTTAAAGGGCCAGTGGGTTTTTAGTCTTTTGTCTATTTGGCCCGCGGCACTTGTCTATTGATGGTGTTTTTAAAAGTCTAAAATTTCCTTTAGGTAGAAAACTGTTTTTTCCCGTTCTCGGGCCCCCGCTTTTGTGCACCGGGAATGACCTTGCCTTTTCGATTGATTTTGCGGGGTTTAAAAAGGCAGTGGTTTAGGTGGTTTTATGTCCTTTATTTTATTTTTGGCCCTTTCCCGTGACATGGGGTGGTTTTAAGGGGGGTCCTGGGGGGGGGCGGGGGTTTTGTTTGGGCCCCTGGGAATGCGTTGGAGGACCGCAAAACCCTCGGGAAACCTTGCAGTTGGGGGGGCGGTTTTCAGTTTTCCGTACCCCGGCCGGGGGGGTACAGCCCGGGCATGCTCTTTAAATTTTGGGATCTGTTAAAAAAATTTTTTTGGGGTTTTTGGTGCCAAAAACCAAAATTTTTTTTAGCCTCCTGAGGTTTTAAAAAAAGGCTCTTTTTTCCAAAACCCTTTTTCACACCACTGGGCTGTGTTTGGGGGGGTTTCCCTTTCAAATTTTTCAATTATGTGTTTCGCCAAGGAAAAAAGGGAAATTTTCCCCCCCTTCTCCACTGCGGGTTTCCCCTCGAAAGTGGATTTTGGGGGGTGAAAACCCTTTTGCTGTTTCCCGAAGTCCACGATCATCTTTCCTTTTTTTTTTTGTTGACGTTTAGGAGGGGT
This sequence comes from Coregonus sp. 'balchen', assembly GCA_902810595.1. NCBI lineage: Eukaryota > Metazoa > Chordata > Actinopteri > Salmoniformes > Salmonidae > Coregonus > Coregonus sp. 'balchen'. The sequence goes on from LR778284.1 coordinate 24,495,643, forward strand.
TAAATTTTATGGCACCCACTTGTTTTCGGTTTTTGGGTTGGTTTAAACAAGCCTTTCTACGTTGTGTCGTCTGCAAACTTGATGATTTGGGTTTGGGGGGTGCTTGGGCCCCGAAAGCCAAAGGGTAAACCCGGGGGGGTACAGGGGGCTGAAGGGAACCAAACCTTGTGGGGGCCCCCCGGGGTTTAGGAAACAGCGGGAAGTGGGGGTTTATTTCCCACCTTCACCCCCCTTGGGGGGGGGCCCCTTAGGAGGGGGAGGGGCCCAGTTTTTCCCCAGGGCCGGGGGGTTTAGCCCCCGGGCCCCAAAAATTAAGGGTTTAGCTTGGAAAGGGGTTTTCTTTTGGTGTTGAAAAATTTAAAATTAGTCAATGAACCGCATTTTTTAAATAGGGACCCCTTTGTCCCGATTGGGGTTTGGGGGGGGTGTGCAAAAGGGGATGGGGATTGTTTTTCTGTGGATCTGTTGGGGTGGTAACAAATTGAAGTGGGTCTAGGGGGCAGGTAAGGTACAGGTTGATATGATCCTTGACCTAGTCTCTCAAAGCATTCATGATGACAGAGGTGAGTGCTAACGGGTGATAGTCGTTTAGTTCAGTTACCTTTGCTTTCTTGGGTATAGGAACAATGGTGCCATCTTGAAGCATGTGGGGACAGCAGACTGGATGGGGAGGATTGAATATGTCCGTAAACACACCAGCCAGCTGATCTGCGCATGCTCTGAGGACGTGGCTAGGATGCCGTCTGTGCCGGCCGCCTCCAAGGGCTGGGCCCGGCAGCCTCGCCCACAGTCTGGTAGCGGGCTGCTTGGTGGCACCGTGTTATCCTCAAAGCGGGCAAAAAAGCTGTTTAGCTTGTCCGGAAGCAAGATGTCGGTCTCGGCGACGATGCTGGTTTCCTTTGTAGCTGTGATTGTCTGTAGATCTGCCAATAGTCTCGTGTCTGAGCCATTAATTGCGACTCCACTTTGGCTCTACACTGACGTTTTGCTGTTTCATTGCCTTGCGGAGTGATAACACATTGTTTGTATTCTGCCATATTCCTAGTCACTTGCCATGGTTAAATGCGGTGGTTTGCGCTTTCAGTTTCGCGCGAATGCTGCCATCTATCCATGGTTTCGTTGTTTTTGGGTAGGTTTTAATGTCACAGTGGGTACAACATCTCCTATCCCATTCCGGATATTACTCAGTTACCATATAGTGTATTCGGCCAATACATTTCGGAAGTACCTCACAACATATCCCAGTCGCGTGAAAAAACAAACCTGAAGCGTGGTTCGTTGGTCAGACAGCGTGAAGGTCCTTAGCAGGGACTTCCTGTTGAGTTTCTCTACGGAAGAGAAAAGCAAATGGGGGGTTGTGGTCAATTTGCCTAAACGGAGGGCGGCGGAGGCCTTTAGCATCGCGGAAGTTTTGAATAACGTGTCCAAATTTTAGCTATTATATGATACTGCGCTAGGGGGAGCTGTGACGTCAATGTGGGGGTTAGTGCGTACTGTGAGTCTGGGGTTTCTTTCCATCTTGAAGATGTCTGACTGGAAACTAAGTTTCTCGTCTCATTTCCCCTTTAATATTCCATATGTAATGTGGCAAAAGTGCATTAGACTCAAAATATGAGGAGGCATGGTTAACTACATAGTCCATGAGTTTGGTGATGTTAAGACATTGAAGGGTTTAACTGAGTGAAAAGGTTATTTTCCCCATTGTAATAATTCACTCCCGTTGAGGGATTGTTGTTGCCCAGTCACACGATTTCTACCCCTGTGAAAATGTATGCACCCGGAGGAGGTGGTAGGAGCAGGTTCCCACTTCAAGCCTGGCGGATGTCCATACTCGCTCCTCCCAACACATGGGGCCAACGATACGGCAGGACCGATTGATGGGCTGGTGGACACTAACAGGGCCTCAACCGGCATGGAACCACAGGTACGGGAGAAAGCAGGTCCTCCGGCATCCTGGTCCCAGGCAGTAGGTTTCATACTCGAACATGTGATGGTGGGATTGTGACGTTGGAGCCACGGGAGGCCGATGATTACCTGTGTACAGGTGCGGAGGTATGAAGAAGGGAAGGCTTTCCTGGTGCTTGGGTCCCATGGTGAGGGTGAGTGGTGCGGTGATGGGCGTAACTGTGACAGATCCCAATGGTCGTATGTCCAGAGCTTGGATAGGAAAACGATAGGAGGCTGCTATGAGGTTAAGTTCAGGGGGAGGTGAGGGCCTGGCGATGAAGTTCCAGCGGCACCAGAGGCCACTGAGTGTAGAGACAACACTTGAGGGACAAACCAGCCAGGTGAAATAGGAACCATAAAGGGCATGAGGGAAACGATGAAAAGGATACGCATGCCTACCTGGGAGATGGAAGGTCACGGGGCCGCCCCTCTGCTCTAATGGACCGGGTTAGGAACGCCGGACACCACTGAAGCTGTGCCCCTCCTGGCTGCAATAGGGACAGAGCCCAGCTGTCACCGGTGACGCTGCTCTGTGCGGAGGAATGTGTGGCCCCTACCTCCATGGGTTCAGGCTCTGCCTCAGGACAGCCAAAGGAGGGAGGCGAGGTGGTCACCGATGCTCCTGTAGAGGTTATCCAGACCGAAGGCATCGAGATGAGAGCGTCAAGGAAACATTATCATCCTGACATGCCAACTCAGTCTGGACCTCCTTGCGCAGTCCATGCTAAATAGAGTGCGGAGCGCCGTCATTCCATCTGCTGGAAGCTGCCACAGTCCGAAAGTAGAGGGCGTACTCCGCAGCGGTCTGGCACCCTGCCGGATCTAAGAGGATGGTCGAAGACCACCCTGAACAGAGCCATGAACCTCCATAGGAACCCAGTTCCTCCTCTCCCTCTCCCAGACGGCCGTGCCCACTCCAAACGCCCGTCGGTCAGCAGGGAAATTACTGTGGCAACCTTGGACCTCTCGGTGGTGGGGGCTCCCGTCTGTAGGTGAAATAGAGGGAACAATGAGTAGGAAGCCACGGCATTTCGATGGAGTGCCATCATATTTCTCCGGAAGGGAGCCCCCACCACCGAGAGGATCGCTGACCGGGCGGACGGCTAGGTAGGCTGAGGGGCTGGCTCACTTGTGACGACCCATGGTAGGAGGTCCTCTGATAGGGGAATGGAAAACTCTGTGGTGGTGTTGAGGCGGTTGGAGAACAACGGAGGACCTCCTCTAGGCCATACCCAGTTTCGCCAGAGGTCGTGGTGTTGATGGAGTAGATGACCTTGTTCGTTACTGTCTGGAGAGAGGTTTAATCTTCGCTGCTTCCATATGTTGAGGTGTATCTGTAACGTATGCCCCGGGGAGTCAGGAGTCAGGAAACAGGCAGAAGGTGAGTTTAATAAAGACCGATGGAGATGAACAATAGGAGAGGTACTGAACATGAGAGAAAACACCAGTGACTGAGACAAATAAAGGGGGTAATCAAGGAGGGCAAAACGACCAGGTGTGCGTAATAATGGGAACAGGTGTGGTTAGTAGCCCGGCGACGTTGAGCTGCATTGTAATAATGAAATATAATTGCATTTATTTATATGATCAATTAAGGTGAGACTGAACATGGACAAGGTGAAAGAGAAACCGAAGGAGAGCCACGGAGGAGAATCAGAAGGGGACCAAGGCTCAAAACAATTATTTTTATTTGTTTTTGTTTCCCCTGATGACTGTTTATTCATAAAAAGAAGAGATAGTAATATCATTAATCGCAATGGTTAGCCTATGCAAATTAATAGGAAAATTTAAAGGTTTATAGGACTACATTTAGCTAATTGGGAACAAATAAACGTGGGAAAAGTCAAGGATCCTAGTCAGGCTATTGTTGTCAAATCCAGATTAAATATAGGTTTTCACGTGTATTAAAACTCGGCGATTGTGGGCTAAATCAATGACAAATATAGCTGAAATGTTCAGCTTCATCATGATCTGTGATCAGACAGGCTGGGGTGTTTTCGGTTCCATTTAGGCTAAGGTTTGCATAAGAACGCAACTGCACTGAAATGAATAGCCTGCTTCAATAATATTCTCCTGAATATAAGTCTTTATCTGTTAATCGGTCCATACGATTCTATCTTTTTGTTTTTTTGCTCTAGGCATAGCCTACCACTAATATTTAAAATGCGGAGCATTTAATAAAACAACTATATTTTCCTGTGATAGTGACACTGCTTTTCATTTAAAAGTGAATGTTTTCATGAGCCTATAGGTTTACCAAGAAACCACGTGGAGGCTGAGCAAGACCTTCGATAGGCTGTAGACTATGCTGACATAATTGTGGAGTAATTCATTGTTAAGCCTAGATCGTTTATATAATATGGACCGTTGTTTCTTCTACGGCTAAGCATACAAGGGGTAGCAATGCTTTTGCCCGTCTCGTATACAAGGTTAGGCCTATATCCTCACACACCCCCTCAATTCAAGCCCTGCTTTTAACCACCTCCACAGAATGTATTGCCTAGGATTGCATGGTGACAGTGATTGTGTCTGTTAAACCAATTAACTGGTGGTAAACTGAGTCGGATAACCGTTTCAAAACTATTTTCCCAGTCTGAGTCGTTTTTTTTTTTTCCGAGTTCCCAGTGTCTCGAACGCACTGAAGTCGGAAGTCAGAAATTGCCGAGTTCTGAGTGTTTGAATGCGCACTAGAGACTAGGCTACGTCTTATTCTGAATAGGGCTAACTCCAACAAAGAAGCCCTTGTATCCATATTGATTTGAGAAATAGGCATATCTACACAGTAATGGTGGCTGGCTGCAAATCAACTAGCCTAATAATTTTTGTATTGAGGTGACATTGATTAGAATACTTTTAACAAAATATGTACATGTAAACATCATGTAGACGTTTGTAAAGGTTCATGGTGAGATCTTTAATAATAAACTAAACAGACACTTAAACTACACGTGACGCGTAAGTATCACGTGTCACGACGTGAAAGCATGATGTACACGTAGATGTCACGTAGACATTTTTAAGGCATTCATGGTGAGATCTTTCATAATAAACTACAAGGCAAACTGACTCGTGCATTTCAGTGCCACGTTCACGATGTGAACATTAGTCTACATGACATGACGGTGGCAGTTTGCGCCTTAGAAAAAAAACTGTTCCCATTGACAGTTCATGTTAATTCATGACAGTATTTATGGCGTAGGAAGACGTTAGGTGACTTGATGAGAGGTATCAGTAGCTTTACGAGGCTTAATTCTGGCCTGACATCACCCCCCATTGTCACGGATGCCGCCGAGGCTGCTCCTCCTCTTGCCGGGCGGCTTCGCGTTCGTCGTCCCGGATTAGCTACTACCGCTTGATGTTTTCGTGTTTGTTTGTCATGTCTAGTTGGTACACCTGTTTCGTATTTCGTATTGATTTGTCACGTATAAGTCACCTGTTTTATGTTTTGCCTTTGTATGTTATTGTCTGCGTGTCTTGGATGTAGTGTCGGTATTTTGCTCATCGGTCTATTATGCATATGGTGTTTTTCCCTCCAGTGTTGGAGATGTTTATTTGTGCGTATTTAGTTTGTTAGTAAAGTCGTCTTTACTATCCTCGTGTCCTGCGCCTGACTTCACCCACCGCATACACTCAGCTTTTGACAGAATAACATACCACCCATGGAGTCAGCAGGAGCAGCGGCGGTGACCGAGTCACTGGAGGATCGGGTCAGCAGCCAGGACGCCATGATCCATCGACTCCGCCATGCAAGACGTGATGGACACCCTGCGCCGATGGGAAAGAGGAGGCTTGCCACACACTCCTCCTACTTACCCCCACCATCGGCCAGCCCATCATACCATCTCCGGAGTCCAGTGGGATTCGGCTCTCGCTCCCGAGGGCATATGATGGCACGCAGCCGGTGTGTCAGGGGTTCCTACTTCAAGTGGAACTCTACCTGGCAAACCATACACCCGGCGCCCTCGGGATACGAGAGTGTGTCCGCCCCATCTCCTTTCTATCCGGCAGGCTTTGGGTGGGCCAATGCCGAATGGAGGGGAATAGGACGGCGCCACCCCTCAGCTACGCGGAGTTTTTCCCGCCGCTTCAGGGCTGTTTTTGATCATCCCCCGAGGGTAAAAAGGCGGGGAGCGTCTGTTCCACCTCCGACAGGGGAAGAGGAGGCCACAGGAGTTCGCCCTGGACTTCCGGGCTCTAGCACGGATGCGGGGTGGAATGAGAGGGCCCTCATCGACCACTATCGGTGCAGCCTGCGAGAGGGCGTTCGACGAGAGTTGGCCTGAGGGACACCAATCTAAACTTCGATCAGTTGGTGGACATGTCAATCCGTTGGATACCCTGTGGCTACCCCCGGAGTTCAGAGTTGGGGCCGTCCATTCCCTCCCTCAGCAACTCCGAGCCGAGCCCTATGGAGCTCGGGGGTGCTGGCGCTAGAGAGAGGAGGAGAGAGATCCGGAGGGGGGCCGTCCTCTGCACCAACTGTGGCCGTGGAGGACCCCACTGCGGTTGGTGCTGGGGAGGGCCTCCGGGGATCGAGGCAACAGGTCACGCACTGGGGAGTCATTCCAGGTGAGTAGGTGCCCTACTCACCCAGAGCTCTCTGTTGTTCACCTGTGTATACCGTAGTATTTCCCCAGGTTGCATTTCATTCCCCGCATAAGGCGCTAGTCGATTTAGGCGCAGCTGGGAATTTTATTGATCGTAATTTTTGTGTTAAGTTGGGAATTCCCCTCCTACCAGTAGATGTGCCCTTTCCTATCCATGCCCTAGATAGCCCTCCGTTGGGGTCTGGGTTGATTAGGGAGGTCACAGCGCCACTAAAGATGAAGACGAGGGGGTCATGAGAAGATCATTCAGTTGGATTGATCGACTCTCCTGCGTATCCGTGGTGCTGGGGCTTTCCTTGGTTTTAAACGCCCTTGACCCCCCCATTTCGTGGCAACAGAGGGCTCTCAAGGATTTGGTCTGACCCGTGTGTCGGGCGGTTGTTTAGGTGTTTCCGTAGGGGCGACCACGGTGGAAAGTCCCAACCAAGTGCCCGACTGCACATTCCTCCTGAGTTGATGATTTGGCACTCGAGCAAGATGGCGACACGATTGCCACCTCATAGACAGGGGGGGGTTGTGCGATAGACCTCCAGGCAGGTGCTGCACTTCCGCGTAAATCATGTGTATCCTCTTCTCAAGAGGAGAGGCGGCTATGGAGACATACATAGCCGAGTCTCTGAGACAGGGATACATACGCCCTCCACTTTTCCTGCGTCCTCGAGTTCTTTTTTTGTGAAGAAGAAGGGTGGAGGGTTGCGCCCGTGTATTGATTATGTAGTCTCATTCGATCACTGTTGAATACAGTTATCCTCTCCCTTGATTGCAGTATGACGGAATCATTACACGGAGGCGCGTTTCTACACAAAAAATGGATCTCAGGAGCGCCCACAACTTGGTGCGCATTAGGAGGGAGATGAATGGAAGACAGCATTTAGTACCACCTCGGGTCACTATGAGTATCTCGTCTGCCATACGGGTTAATGAATGTCCTCCGGGCTTCCAATCCTTTTTGGACGAGATCTTCCGGATTTGCATGGGCGGGTGTATGTGTAAAAAGACGACATTCTAGTTTACTCTTCACACGAGCCGAGCATGTAGCCCTGGTGCGTCGAGTGTTGGGTGGCTGTTGGAGCATGACTTGTTATGTCAAGGCAGGAAATGTTGTTTTTTCCAGGAGTCCATCTCCTTCCTGGGGCATCGATTGTCCCCCGTCAGGGGTGGAGATGGAGATTTACCGCGTTTCAGCCGTGCGTAATTGGCAGACTCCAACCACGGTTAAGGAAGTGCAGCGGTTTTTTTTGGGTTTTTTCCAATTACTACCGGAGGTTATCCGGGGTTTCGGACAGGTAGCAGCTCCCATACCTCCCTGCTGAAGGGGGGCCCAGTGCGTTTGCAGTGGTCGGCGAGGCGGACAGGGCGTTTGGAAAAACTGAAGGACCTGTTCACCTCGGCTCCGGTGCTGGGGCATCCGGACCCCGCTTTGCGTTCCAGGTGGAGGTGGACGCGTCAAGGGCCGGTTTTTGGGGCTGTACTGTCTCAAAGCTCAGGCACGCCTCCTAAAAATCTGCGCTTTTACCCCTTTTGAAGCTCAGCCCGGCGGAACGTAATTATGACGTGGGGGACAGGGAGCTGCTAGCCGTGGTTCAAGCCCTAAAGGTGTGGAGGCATTGGTTGAGGGGGCTCACACCCTTTTCTCATTCTGAAATGAACCCTCGTAACCTGGAGTACATCCGGGCAGCTAGGGAAATGAACCCCCGGGCAGGCTAGGTGGGCCATGTTTCTGGGGCCCGGTTTGTTTTTAAGCTCACTTACATCCCAGGGTCCCAAGAACGGTAAGGCAGACCCCTGTCCCGGGATTTTGACACAGAGGGGAGGTCCATTGAGCCCACTCCCATACTGCCGGGTCTTGTCTGGTGGCACCGGTGGGTGGGGAGGTCGGCGGAAATCGAGCGGTGTTAGCACCAACCCTACCCTCCAGAGTGTCCCGTGGGGCGGACGTAAAGTTCCGCTCGAGATTCGTGATCGTCTCATATATTGGGCTCACACGTCACCCCCTCGGACATCCTGGTATTGGCCGGACAGTGCACTGCCTGTGAAAAGTACTGGTTTGGGCCCCAAAATTGGCTAAGGACGTGAGGGTTATGTTTTCCTCGTCGGTGTGCGCTCAGTGTAAGGCAAACCCAGACACCTGCCCAGGGGAAGTTACAAACCCCCACCCGTTCCACAACGGGGCCCTGGGTCTCACCTGTCGGTAGACTTTGTCACGGACCTTCCCCCTTCCCAGGGATACCACTATTCTGGTCATTGTGGATCGGTTCTCTAAGGGGCCCGTCATCTCATCCCAATGCCCGGGTTTTCCCTACTGCCCTACAGACTGCTGAGGCCCTTTTTTTACCCACGTCTTCGGCACTACGGGGTACCCGAGGATATAGTGTCTGATCGGGTCCCCCAAATTTACCTCTAAGTCTGGAGGGCGTTCATGGAACGCTTGGGGGGTCTCGGTTAGCCTTACCTTGGTTTCCCACCTGAGAGTAATGGGCAGGTGGAGAGAGTGAAAACCCGGATGTGGGTAGGTTTCTGAGATCTTATTTGCCAGGACCGGCAGGAGGAGTGGCGGGGTATATCCCCTGGGCAAAAGTTGCCCAGAACTTCTTCGCCATTCCTCTACGAATCGACCCCTTTCCCGTGTGTGTTGGGGTATCAGCCGGTTCTGGCCCAAAGGCATCAGAGCAGATCGAGGCTCCTGGGGTGGGTGTGTGGTTTCGGTGCTCGGGGGGAGACATGGAACGCTGCGCATGTTTCATCTGCCGGGGGGCTATCCGTAGGCAGAAGGCGAGCGCCAATCTCCACCGCAGTGGGGGGTCCAGTGTACGCACCTGGAGATCGAGTCTGGGGTCTCGACTCGAAACCTGCCTCTTCGCCTGCCCTGCCGGAAGCTGGGTTGGCGGTTTGTGGGGACCCTTTAAAGTTCCGGGAGATTGAACGAGGTATGTTTAAGGTTTCAACTGCCTAATGATTATCACATTAACCCCTCTTCCATGTGTCTCTCCTCAGGCCAGTGGTAGCTGGTCCACTCCAGGACAGGAGATACGGGAGACTCTCCGCCCCACTGGACATCAAGGGGGCTCCGGCATACTCAGTCCGGTCCATCGTGGATTCGAGGGCGTCGGATGGGGGTCTGCAGTATCTCGTGGAGTGGAGGGGGACGGTCCGGAGGAACGGTGCTGGGTGCTAGGAGGACATTTTAGATCCCCCCCTCCTGACGGAGTTCCACCGGAGTCATCCCCCGCCCTGTCCGCGTCCTCTGGCCGTCCCCGAGGCCGGGGTCGGCGCACGGTGGAGCCGTTTTCAAGTGGGGGGTACTGTCACGGATGCCGCCGAGGCTGCTCCTCCTCCTTGCTCGGGCAGCTTCGGCGTTCGTCGGAGTACTAGCTAAATACGCTTGATGTTTTTGATGTTTTTTTTTGTCATGTCTAGTTGGTACACCTGTTTCATATCTGTATTGATTATGTCACGTATAAGTTCACCTGTTTTAGTTTTGCCCTTGTATGTTATTGTCCGCGTGTCTTGGTATATGTGTCGGTGTTTTGCTCACGTTTTCTATTACGCATATGGTGTTTTTCCCTCCAGTGTTGGAGACGTTTTTTTGTGCTATTTAGTTTGTTAGAAAAAAGTCGTCTTTACTTATCCTCTGTGTCCTGCGCCTGACTTCACCACTGCATACACATCAGTTTTGACACCATAATACCACTTCCTCCGATTGGGCCCATACCTGGAAACGAACTCTGACACGAACTCGGGACCTACACGTGACAGCCCTCCTGAAGCATCTATTCCAGAGTGGGCAAAAGTACGTCCCGGGGCACTTCAATCGGGCCCACAAGCCATTTTTTTAATGTATAGATGAAATTCTATTTTTGTTGCATTTTTGGCCTAAAATGACTTCTTCCATGCTATACAAACAAACTGACCTACGTCACTTGGCACTCACGCTCTCAATTCGAATCTCGTTCACTGTCTATGCTTGACAATGTTGATATGAAAAATGAGTGTGGGGGAAAAAAAAGACCAATGTGGACTCTGATGTTGTGTGTTCAATAAAAAATGGACCCCAAAATTTACTTTTTCACAAAATTTGGGGAAACAGAAGGCGGTATATCTGAATATGCCAAGAAAATATTGCAGTTTAAAGGGAATGCAAACCTCGTCGTCATTTTTTTAAGAAGCATGCTAACTCTGCAGCAATCTGTCCCCCCGGGAAAGGCAAGCAAGGCCTCTAAAGTTGCAAGTCCAACAAAATATTTTTACCGAACAGTCTTCTACTCAAGTCAGTAACTAAGCAAGTAACATAGTGGCACACTTGGCATTGCGCATTTGTAATCTTAGGCCATGGAAAACCATTTCATGAAGCTCCCGACGAAAACAGGGGTCTTGTGCTGAAGTTGCTTCCAGAGGCAGTTTGGAACTCAGTAGTGAGTGTTGCAACCGAGGACAGATGATTTTTACTGCTTCAGCACTCAGCACTCCGCAGTTCCGTTTGTGAGCTTGTGTAGTCTACCAGTTTGCGGTTGAGATGTTATGCTCCTAGACATTTCCACCCCACAATAACAGCAATTACCCGTTGACCGGGGCAGCTCTAGTGGGCAGAAAAATTTTACAAACTGACTTGTTGGAAAGGTGGCATCCTTTGGGTGGTGCCCACGTGAAAATCACGAGCTCTTCAGTAAGGCCATTCTACTGGCAAGTTTGTCTATGGAGATTGCATGGCTTTTTGCTCGATTTTATACCCCTGTCAGCAAAAGGTGTGGCTGAAATAGCCGAATCCACTAATTTGAAGGGGTGTCCACATACTTCTGTATATATAGTGTACATTCACGCAACACTCGAGTGGTTTAAGGGGAACATTTAAATGTCTTGGAATGGCCTAGTCAAAGCCCAGACCTCAATCCAATTGAGAATCTGTGGTATGACTTAAAGATTGCTGTACACAGCGGAACCCATCCAACTTGAAGGAGCTGGAGCAGTTTTGCCTTGAAGAATGGGCAGTGGCTAGATGTGTCAAGCTTATAGAGACATACCCCAAGAGACTTGCAGCTGTAATTGCTGCAAAAGGTGGCTCTACAAAGTATTGACTTGGTGGGGGGGGGGGGGGGGGGGGGGGGGGGGGAACCCATGCCAAATCCCATGCCAAATCTTTTTAGTCTCCTGAGGGGAATAGGCTTTGTCGTGCCCTCTTCACGACTGTCTTGTGTGTTTGGACCATGATAGTTCGTTGGTGATGTGGACACCAAGGAACTTGAAGCTCTCAACCTGTTCCACTACAGCCCCGTCGATGAGAATGGGGGCGTGCTCAGTCCTCTTTTTTTTCCTGTAGTCCACAATCATCTCCTTTGTCTTGGTCACGTTGAGGGAGGGTTGTTGTCCTGGCACCACACGGCCAGATCTCTGACCTCCTCCCTATAGGCTGTCTCATCGTTGTCGGTGATCAGGCCTACCACTGTTGTGTCGTCGGCAAACTTAATGATGGTGTTGGAGTCGTGCCTGGCCATGCAGTCATGGGTGAACAGAGAGTACAGGAGGGGACTGAGCACGCACCCCTGAGGGGCCCCCGTGTTGAGGATCAGTGTGGCAGATGTGTTGTTACCTACCCTTACCACCTGGGGGCGGCCGTCAGGAAGTCCAGGATCCAGTTGCAGAGGGAGGATCCTTAGCTTAGTGATGAGCTTAGAAGGGCACTATGGTTGTTGAATGCTGAGCTGTAGTCAATGAATAGCATTCTCACGTAGGTGTTCCTCTTGTCCAGGTGGGAAAGGGCAGTGTGGAGTGCGATAGAGATTGCATCATCTGTGGATCTGTTGGGGCGGTATGCCAAATTGGAGTGGGTCTAGGGTTTCTGGGATTAATGCTGTTGATGTGAGCCATGACCAGTCTTTCAAAGCACTTCATGGCTACAGACGTCAGTTGCTACGGGTCGGTAGTCATTTAGGCAGGTTATCTTAGAGTTCTTGGGCACGGGGACTATGGTGGTCTGCTTGAAACATGTTGGTATTACAGACTCCAGTCCAGGGAACATGTTTGAAAATGTCAGTGAAGACACTTGCCAGTTGGTCAGCCATGCTCGGAGTACACGTCCTGGTAATCCGTCTGGCCCTGCGGCCTTGTGAATGTTGACCTGCTTAAAAGTCTTACTCACATCGGCTACGGAGAGCGTGATCACATAGTCCATCCGGAACAGCTGGTGCTCTCATGCATGCTTCAGTGGTTGCTTGCCTCGAAGCGAGCATAGAAGTGGTTTAGGCTCGTCTGGTAGGCTTGTGTCACTGGGCAGCTCGCGGCTGTGCTTCCCTTTGTAGTCTGTAATAGTTTTCAAGCCCTGCCACATCCGACGAGCGTCAGAGCCAGTGTAGTATGATTCAATCTTAGACCTGTATTGACTCTTTGCCTGTTTGATGGTTCGTCGGAGGTCATAGCGGGATTTCTTATAATCGTCCGGGTTAGAGTCCCGTTCCTTGAAAGCGGCAGCTCTACCCTTTAGCTCAGTGCGGATGTTTCCTGTAATCCATGGCTTCTGGTTGGGGTATGTACGTACGGTCACTGTGGGGACGACATCATCGATGCACTTATTGATGAAGCCAGTGACTGATGTGGTGTACTCCTCAATGCTGTCTGAAGAATCCCGGAACATGTTTGACTTTATTTTTTTACTTTGATCGTTGACTGTCATTCTGTCCCCACGCCCAGCAACTCCACTCCCACTTGTCTCCAATTCCACATCCCAACCCTCAGCTTCCCTAAGCACGTCCCACCTATTTCTGCTGGCCACCCTCTTCAGGTTTAATTGGTTATCTGGTTTGAATGTACAAAACTTTTTGGGGTCATTAAATTATATTTGCAATTTGACATGTTTCCTTTACTCATGACACATTATGGAAATAAATGTTCTATCTGCATTTGTTTGGTCTTGTAGTGTACAGTGAGGGAAAAAAGTATTTGATCCCCTGCTGATTTTGTACGTTTGCCCACTGACAAAGACATGATCAGTCTATAATTTTAATGGTAGGTTTATTTGAACAGTGAGAGACAGAATAACAACAAAAAAATCCAGAAAAACGCATGTCAAAAATGTTATAAATTGATTTGCATTTTAATGAGGGAAATAAGTATTTGACCCCTCTGCAAAACATGACTTAGTACTTGGTGGCAAAACCCTTGTTGGCAACCACAGAGGTCAGACGTTTCTTGTAGTTGGCCACCAGGTTTTGCACACATCTCAGGAGGGACTTTGTTTCCACTCCTCTTTGCAGATCTTCTCCAAGTCCTTAAGGTATCGAGGCTGACGTTTGGCAACTCGAACCTTCAGCTCCCTCCACAGATTTTCTATGGGATTAAGGTCTGGAGACTGGCTAGGCCACTCCAGGACCTTAATGTGCTTCTTCTTGAGCCACTCCTTTGTTGCCTTGGCCGTGTGTTTTGGGTCATTGTCATGCTGGAATACCCATCCACGACCCATTTTCAATGCCCTGGCTGAGGGAAGGAGGTTCTCACCCAAGATTTGACGGTACATGGCCCCATCCATCGTCCCTTTGATGCGGTGAAGTTTGTCCTGTCCCTTTAGCAGAAAAACACCCCCAAAGCATAATGTTTCCACCTCCATGTTTGACGGTGGGGATGGTGGTTCTTGGGGTCATAGGCAGCATTCCTCCTCCTCCAAACACGGCGAATTGAGTTGATGCCAAAGAGCTCGATTTTGGTCTCATCTGACCACAACACGTTCACCCAGTTCTCTTATGAATCATTCAGATGTTCATTGGAAAACTTCAGATGGCCCTGTATATGTGCTTTCTTGAGCAGGGGGACCTTGCGGGCGCTGCAGGATTTCAGTCCTTCACGGCGTAGTGTGTTACCAATTGTTTTCTTGGTGACTATGGTCCCAGCTGCCTTGAGATCATTGACAAGATCCTCCCGTGTAGTTCTGGGCTGATTCCTCACCGTTCTCATGATCATTGCAACTCCACGAGGTGAGATCTTGCATGGAGCCCCAGGCCGAGGGAGATTGACAGTTATTTTGTCTTTCTTCCATTTGCGAATAATCACACCAACTGTTGTCACCTTCTCACCAAGCTGCTTGGCGATGGTCTTGTAGCCCATTCCAGCCTTGTGTAGGTCTACAATCTTGTCCCTGACATCCTTGGAGAGCTCGTTGGTCTTGGCCATGGTGGAGAGTTTGGAATTTGATTGATTGATTGCTTCTGTGGACAGGTGTCTATTATACAGGTAACAAGCTGAGATTAGGAGCACTCCCTTTAAGAGTGTGCTCCTAATCTCAGCTCGTTACCTGTATAAAAGACACCTGGGAGCCAGAAATATTTCTGATTGAGAGGTGGTCAAATACTTATTTCCCTCATTAAAGTGCAAATCAATTTATAACATTTTTTACATGCGTTCTTCTGGATTTTTTTGTTGTTATTCTGTCTCTCACTGTTCAAATAAACCTACCATTAAAATCATAGACTGATCATTTCTTTGTCAGTGGGCAAACGTACAAAATCAACAGGGGATCAAATACTTTTTCCCTCACTGTATATCTCAACCTACTGGTTTGTTTTGCCGTGCCATTTTTGGACTTTAAAATTATTTAAATATACCCTTGTTT